>JAABNY020000136.1:5248494-5284848 GCA_015164015.2 Brevimyrus niger | reverse complement strand
TCGTGTTGTGGTTGGGTGGGTGGGGGTGTGGGGGGGGGGGGGGGGGGGGGGGGGGGGGGGGGGGGGGGGGGGGGGTGGGATAAAACACTATAAAATGCGGAAATCCAGAAGACAGAGGAGCAAAGCTTTGTGGACGTGTCAGAGCATGGCGATGGGCTAAGGCTTCCTCTGACTTAATGCCGTGTTTAACAAATAAAACTCTTTCTAAAAGAGCAGAGTACCCACTATTGTAGAGCAGTTCCCATCTGAAGATTATTAAAAACAAGCACATGAATTTAAAGCAGCCTTGGAGCCCTTACAGGAACGGCAGCCCGGGGTCCCAGGAGGGGTGAAATGCGTCAGAAATCGTGCTCAGAAAGAGGAGTGCCGACACAATTACAGCCAACCGACATCGGAACGGCCAAAACAACACGGATAAACACACAAAAGTTGATAGTTATTTGGGAGCAATGAAAAAGGTCATAAAAAACCCTCTTAAATGGTCTTGAGTGTATAATTCAGGGGACCTGCTAAATAAGCCACCCTAGGACTCACCGGCCCAGTCCGGCCACACAGTGGACGGCCACACAGCTGCCCGGTTCCTCACAGAATTTGCTCCTTAGCAGTTCCAGCCAATCGTCCACAATCTTGGTGGGGGGCGGGGCTCCGTCATCAAAGGGCCAGTCCTGGGAATGGGGAAGAAGCACCGCCGTCGTCAGCGCCTTGCCTGAACTCACAGAGCATCCACTCTCGGGGAGGTGAGGAAGGTGGCGGCTCATTGTGCTGTAACCCCAACTCCAATGACTGCCCGTCAGGACACTACGGGGGCAACATGTGGATAGGAAGCACAGTGCAGTTTATACCTTTGAGCAGAAGATGGCGCTCTCAGCATCAGCGTCCTAATGTGATTTTTATTTTTTTTTTTATCATCAGCAGCTGAGACGCCTCCATTTGCTTCACTTGGCATCTTCTCAGCATGTAATGGAATTACACTTAGGACCTTCACAAGATCACCAAGGTACAGGAGTAATAATCAGCAGTTAGACAGCAGCGCCAGGCACCCTATCTGCACTTTGCTTTGTAGCTGCCTGTTGTTCTGTCCCCCACTTCTGCAGTACTTCACTATCCTGTCAGAAGCCCACTCTCCATTAATGCAGAGAGAATTTGATTTTAATTTCTAAAGGGATTTTAAAAAATAATAATTTGACATAAAAGCCTCAACTGGCCACGGATCGTCTGTCATTAATAGAAATTGCTAGAGGCTCACTAATCCTAAATGTCATGACTGCGATATTCAGATGGCTTTAGGGTTTCTGGCTTAATCCCTCGCCATCCTAGACATACAGAAACAGTGTCCCCAACCTCTACCATTGTAGGAAGGAGCCATGAAGGCAGGGCAGGGGGGGGGACGCACCTCAATCCCTCCCGACACAAAACTATACGTTTTGTCAGCATGCAGGAGACAAACCCAGGCAAACAGGCTGCCCAGGAATGCCAAAGAACATGCCCTGCTACAGTCTGTATAGGACTGATAATGCAATGTCTAACAGAACATAATGCGTAACACTCACAACTCAGTGTGTTAGGAAATGTGCATTCAATTCTGTCCAGGGTGTCCCCAGCCTTGTGCCCTGTGCTTCCTGGGATAGGCTCCAGGCTCCCTGCAACCCTGCACTAGAGAAGAGGCATGAAAGATGTATGGACAGATGGTTAAATGTGTTAGGGCAAAGCAGAGCTCTCCATCAGTAGCGACCATGTACACTTGCCACTCCAAACTACTCGGACATGGTTCTGGGACGACACTGAACTAGGCTTTTTGGCAAAAGAGGAATCATCCCCTTCGGGCAGCCAAAGTCTAAGTGGATGTAATGCCCATACTGCCAGTGTGAACAGCACTTTAAAAATAACCTGTGTTGATCCAGAGTCAACAGCACTCATGTATATTTCATAAAAGAAAAGTTTGGCGAGCTTTATTTAGGTTGAGACTGGAGCTCTCTCAAGAATCTACCAGATTAAATATAACTCCCAGATCCAGTAAAAGGTTAACATTCTGCCTCTGGAATGTCAACAGTAAGCTATTAACAGCGCAGAGCCATTCTAAGACGCGCTGTAATCGCAGCCGTCGCTCCCCGCGCTTCCCCAACGCGACGACCCGCAGCACCTGCCGCATGTCACTACGAGCCCCCCCGACATCCTACTGGAGCCAGCATCGACTGCCACGCCTCGGCAAAGCAGCCTGCCTCAGCACAGGCAGCGACCGGGGAAAACAGCATCTCCTCATGTTACAAAGAGAAGCTGCACAGCCACAGTTACTGGATGCAAAGCCAGACTCCAGCTGCGCTAGGCTGCAGTCAGTCAGCAGTGACCACGCCAGAGGGGCATCTTTGAATGTTGCAGGGGTCGCAAAGCAGCTGCACCTGATCCCCACTCCTCTTTGTCAAATGGCCAATCACCAGACAGGGACAGACGAGGGAGACGTTAAGCAGGAGGGCGCGTCTTATATCAGACCCCTGTGTTGTTTTTATGAGGTTGTTCCTTGACTATGCATTTCTATTTTAGAGAGAGAGAGAGAGACCACAGTGAGAGAAAGAATCCCTGCCAGGCCCTGTGCACAGGGGGTGGGGGGAGGGGGGGGGACCTCACTGGCTCCCATGGCAACTGGGAAATGTTGACAGGGGAAATGAGAAACACATGTGGGGTTGGAAGCCGGCTGTGCTCAGCCCTATAGGGTGGGTAATGACACCACACTGTAGCTACGGGGAGAGGCGGGGGGGGGGGGGTTCACACTCAACATGGGTCCTCTAGCCACTGGCTGCTCCTTGCCGAATAGAAATCTAGTTCACCAAGGACTCTCTTAATGTATTATGGAATTCTCCCTTTGTGCAGACAGGCTACAGTCGAGGCAGGGGGCCGGTGGTGGATGCTGAAAATTTCCGTCCAAATGTAGACGGATCCCGCAGGGCCAGACAAAGGAGGCTGGATTGTGCGCCACATATGGGCTGTCGGTTCTGGGGCTGCCAGCTTAACGTGATGCATCATGATGCAACCCGCAACATGGATGGTCGTCGTAGCGAGAGCTCAACAACAGAAACGTCTGCTTCTTTTTAAAAGCTTATGGCGTTACAAAATGTAAAACGTCAAGAAATGGCATCTGAAGCACAGAGACAGCCATACGGACAGATACACAGAAGGACAAACGGATGGATGGACAGATGGAAGCCCGCATGGCCACCCTCCCTAGCCACCCCACCACTCACCATGACTGTGATGCCATCCCGTTCCAGCGGTGCTTTATCATATGTAACCTCACACACTCGCACCACGGTCGTCGCTCCATACTTCTTCAGATCCTGCAAAGTTAGAGAGAGTGTATGGGAGGGGGGGTATTAGCTGGGAAGAAAGGAGATTGAAACAATGCGTACGCCTTTAAGAGCTGTGGCGGTAAGGCGTACGCCTTTAATGGCCATCAGGAATTCGACATGACCCACAATGCGCTCTTCTCTATATCCATGAAGGCCTGGCATTGTTTAACTCCCTCCGTTTTTATCTTTGCTACGCGACTGTGGCCCTATGACTAGTATCCATGGCAACAGGAGGTTTTCAGCAGAGGTTATCCTATAAGACCTGGCTCTCGCAGATCTCCCTGTGAAATAATGAAAGCTATGTGACCACCACCCAGCATGCGATTCTTATCCGAAACGCAGATCGGCGCAGGGGATGCATCAGGGCAACAACAGTGGTTCTTTTACTACAGGCCCAGACAAAAAACAAAAAAATAAAAATTAAAAAAAAAAACAGCAGAAGCCTACAGTCAGTGAACCATACTCAGTAGCTGAGTTCATGAACATCAGTCCAACTGTCCAAAATATACTCCAAACAAAGCAAACCACAGCTAGTTAGCATGCTAGTTTTTTTAGGCCTTGATCCAACGTTTCAGCTTTTCCAGAAATACTGGATACTATACCCTGCCGAAGGCCTGTTCCCAAGACGACGGGGTCTCACCTCAATAAAGGTGCTGAGGGTGGCATTAGTGGGGTTGTGGGTGATCAGGAAGCGCATGGTCTTGTAGCAGACTTCTACTGGCGCGGGACGGTTCATCCTGGCCATGACGATGTCAGCGCCCACTCCCAGAGAAAAGGGGCCAGATTTCAGAGGTCCCCCAGACAATAATTAATAATCAAAAAAAAAAAAAAAAAAGCCCAGTGCTTGCCACAGAGAGAGCCCTCCAAATCCGTCCTGAGCAACGGAAGCACTCAGCTGGCGTTCGCTGGCCCAGTTCCGAAGGCACCTTAACCCATGGGTGTGCTTTGGGGCGTCGCTCCGCTGGAACGCCAGGAAGCAGCTGGACAGCCTGGTCTTTCTCCTTGAGACTCGGGAGGTGTCAGGGCAGGGCAGGAGGATAGAACATTGTCCTCAGTGCCGGGCACCGAGATGTTGAGCGTGGCAGTAATGGCCGCTTCCCTGACAGAACTCCATCATCAGCCTGAGAGAGGGGGGGGGGGCAGAGTCAGGAGGGGGCTCAGGGAAGCACGGAAAATACCATTTCAAACTTATCTACAGATCTGGGAAATCCTACATGCGAAAGTAATCCTAATTCAACATAGCTTTTTATAGCTGCTCATCACACTGGGGGACACCAAGAAAGGTGTTGCCACAACAGTGCACAAAGCTATTTAGTATCAATGTTTTAAATGCTAATACTTAGATAAATTAATATCCACTTAATTCAATGATTAGAGAAACAAGAAAGCAATGAACAGGCTGAACAAATGCTGCTGTATGGCCAAGTTCTCCTTAAAAAGCCGATTAACTTCACTATCAAGCTTCATGGGAGAAGGCACCCATCCAGAGGATTTCAGTAAAGCAGAAAAAAAGTCTCCCATTGGACCAGAACATCAAACATGAGAAAAGTCACGGAAGTGAGCGTGCAAGACTGCAGGCGACACACGCAGCTCTAACGGAAAAACCGCCACGGCAAAGGAAGCAAGCACCCCGCGTTCCTGCCTTTGACCTGCCAGCCCCATGACCCCCCACTCACCGACCTTGCTTACCTTTCACTTCAGACCAACCTTTCGCTTCTGAGGGGAGGGGGAGGGGGTGCCCAACAATGTCAAGAAAACAGTTGCTATTGCTGACAGTAAAACGCGTTTAGCACCCAGACTTGCCATATGACAGTGACAACATTCACCAGTCAATGTCACAAACAAATGCACGCTTAAAGCTCTGGGAGGAGAAGTACCCCCCACGCCACCACCCCCAAGCCTAAAAATAGCACGTCCAATAAGTCTAATAGGAAAGGCCTGCACCGTTATGCAACAAGTACATAGATTTAATAATATCCCCCATGAATCCTATTTTACCACATTTAACAAATGAGACCTCATTATGAAAAATGAAAGTGTTGTTGCCTAAAATTCAGTGCATTCAAAAAAAAAAGAAAAATAATAATAGCATGTAACTAAATTACATTCATAAGATTCAGGGTTATAGGTGCTTCTTAACTGATACATCATGTTACACACGCAAGCTATATATTTGTGTTGGGATTTGAAAGTTTTTTTTTTCCATCATTTGTCGCCACCAAAACGAAGAATCTTGTCATCACTTTTACCTTCCCATCTCTTTTACAGTCAGGTAATTGGCGCCACTGGCATCCCTGCAACAAACCATGTGTCATGGGGGGCAGGGGGGAGTCACTTAGGGGCTACGGTGATCAAACATGCTGCCGCATGGAGAACCTTCCCCCACCACACACACACGCCCCCACCCCAAGTTCTGTACCCCACTGCTCGCCCAGCCGCCTCGCTGTGAACGACAGGAAGGAGCGGTTCAGTTCTGAGTTACATAAATAAGACACTGGAAACAGAAGGTGACACTCGAGGACAGGAGATGTATCCAGGAGGCTGTGATCCCAATTTCATAACAGAGATGCAGACTGAGCACTTTGCTAATAAGGAATATCAGAGCAGGCTAAATGGCAGCTGATAAGTCAGCAGGGAAGCTCCTTGTAAGGCACTGGGCTCTGAGGCCGTCTCCGCTCACCTGCATCGCAGCCATGCACATGCCCAGGTCTGAGTCATGCTTGAGTGGACAGCTTTCATTTTCCAATAATTCCTGGTACCTCGGGAAGTTTGCGTGTTCTTCTGTAACTCTCGGGTCACGTAAATAGACTTATAAGCATCGAAAGCCTTAAATTAGCCAAATTATTTCAGGTAGCCCCTGGTAGGTGGAGCAGGGGGGGACAGGGGTTTCCATTACAAGTGAGGGCCTATCTGAAGCCTGCCATAGCACAACATATGCAGGTCTGCGTCAGTCGGGGCAGGCCTGCGGTGGACAGCTAATGGCATTGTTTTGACATGGCTCTCTGGGGCACTTCCCCACTGGATAAATATGGAGCCACGTCTCCACACCACCTGCTTTGCTAAATTTAAAGCAGTGGCCAGCTGCCGGCCAATAAATTTAGCTTTGCTGAAATCGAGGGCCGGGATGGAGAGCCACTTTTGAAGCCACCATGCCACTGGCACACGCAATGCACGTGTAACAATGTGTGGTCTCAGGAGACAATCGCCCAACGAGCCGTGTTCAGTAAGCCAGTATGAGGCAGAATATTGGCTGGAGGGGGGGGTCTCCAATCCACATGCAGGCTCTGTGTGTGAATCAGATTAGCAATTAAAAACACAATACGCTCTTTATTGAGGTAAAACAGGTGACAGCTCATATTTTTCTGTGAAAATAAAATTAGTAAAAATACATAATGAGAACATCTTCAGTCCACTGACTGCCTTGCCACAGAGCACTAACTGCATGCAGCAGAACCAATCCAACCCACTAATTAACACATTATAACAGGTCTCTCCTGCTCAATCACTGACAATTACCAGAAAAACTTCAACTAGAAACTTTAAGCTATGTGGGCTGCACAGAGAAAAACTACATGCGTGGTCACAAACGCCTAATGAAAAATTACCTCTACCCATCCAAGTTAGTGCCCAAGCACAAAGATTACTAGAAAGTTTCCTTTCAAATATCCATTACAAATCAGAACCATTAGAAATGGTTCTGGTGGAGTTTTACCAGTGTGAAGGAAAAGCAGCCAATGAGTGCTAAGCATATATGTGGGACCTCCTTCAGGACTGCTGGAAATGCATCCCAGGAGGCCTCCTTACAAAGCTCACACAGGAGAAAGTAGGGTCAACCAGTCCCTGGTGCAATTGGGGTTGAGGGTCTTGCTGAAGTATCAACTGCTGATCACAAGATTTGAGCTTCTTAGTCCCAACCCACAGAGTCCCGCTTCCCAACAAAAATAAAAATTATACACAGAATTATGCACTGACGAGTATGCATTTTTCTTTATATCTTTATAATTATTCTAAAAAAGAGAATAGTACAAATAAACATTATTATGGGTAGGTGACTGGTACGGTATATTAATATTTCAAGAGAGCAAGATGAGACATGCAAAATGAAGCATTCCAATTTACCTTGCAACGTACTTGTGCAAATGGGAAATAAAGTATGAGGTCATCCATCTGTCTCTTTTGTGTTGTTAGTGCATTCACCATTGCGTCTGGGTAACAACATTTTAATCCCCTGTGTGCCCTGTACATATGGCAGAATTGTCAATAAAGACTTTTTGACTAACTTGACAGTGTCGAGAAAAAAAAAAAAAAAAAAAAGCCCTTTATTTTACTAGCCGGTTTATTGGCTGGCAGTCGAAAGTATCTCCAGAAGAAAATTTTAACACAACAGATGCAAGGCTCTTCCTGTTACCCCGGGTCTTGCCTCCACTTAGCCAGGCAAAACCTGTTGCTGTACTTTGCTTAATTCATATGTGTAGTGATGCACACTTAGCTTTTTTAAAGGCTTAAACACATCACAAAAGTCCTTCCAGTCTGTCTGCCTGCCTTTATTTCTGGGTGGACACCCTTAAAAACCCACAAAAACTGTCGTGCAAATGCAACCATGAAATTGCCAAACTGACTGGAGATGCAGCTGCACCCTGAACACTCAGCTAATGGTGCTTGAAAAACACCTAATACATTCTTAGCACTTCCGGAACATCAGTATGCAAAGACGTCACCAACAACACAGACTATTTACTCCATAAGAGCTGGGGGCGTGAATTCTACAATTCAGTAGAATTACAACAGTCCTAAAATCCTGGCAATAGCTCTTGGTAATCCTGTTTGTTTACATCCAGTGACTGGGAAACTCTCCAATTGTCTAATGCTCTTTAATTAGTACACAAAAACAGAGCTCTATTTACAACTCACAAAGCTAAACCTAATGGACAAAACATTTGATAAAATATTTCAAGGTATGAAGTAGAGCTGCAACAATTAATAAAATTGGTCATTGGTAATACGAATAATTGACAACTAATTTTGTCATGGATTGATTGCATTTTTGTGATTTGCTATGTAAATTATATATAATGACATCCCCATCTAGCAACATTAAGATATAAGTAAGATATAGCTGAACGGTGGATATTTGTGTGTAATCAGAAGAAGGTCATACCAGAAAGCATCATATTCTCTGTCTCACTCACATGAACAGGCCAAGATTGTGCCAGTCTGACACTCCTGGATTACTGAACTCACAGCATGTCATTGACAATCTGAAAGAATCTGTGAGGGTGGACAGGATAACAGATTCACTTTTGTCAGCAATGATGTTACGTAGAGCTGGGTATTTTATGCTGTAAGCCAATTTGATTCACATCTGTACAGAAACATAACGGACAAACCCCTTTTCAGGCAGTCAAGACTAATGCACTTCCATACACGTACAGAACCATACTCAAAATCTTAAAATATAAGGTGAATGATGCTCAAACTCACATAGATATTGTACAATAAAATTCTTTACAGAAAAACAGCTGAAATGTAGGGTTCAAACCTGGAAGACCAGTCACATGAAGCCTTCCCACCTTCCCTAGATATATTACCACATTCAGCAGACGTACAGTTCAAACATTCAGACCAGACAACAGGAGGTCATATGAAATAAAAACAAGTCAATAAATAAATTGTATTTATATTGAAACTGCCAATCAATGCAAAATTACCACATGGACATAATCCCCTCACTGCCAACCTCAGAGTAAGACCAAGGTCTCTTCGAAGGGTGTGAATGGTAGGATAGGAAGAAACATATTACATAGCAACTGGATTGGCACACTGTTATTAAACTAAAAATAAATCACTGAAACGTTACGGACCTCCCACCCCATAAAATACATAGGATTTTTTAAATAATCAGTCATCTGTATTTTCACAAATAATAATCTTCAAAAATAATATTGCCTTTAGGTTTAGAAGCTTTTTCCTCACTTGATTTCCACTTATCCTGCAGCACCTTCTTCATTTATTACATCACACATTAAGTGCGGGGGACAAAACTTTGGGAATGCTCTTCTGCCACAAATGCCGTTTACGTTCAAGCCTCAATCACACAGAAATTTAAAAAGAGGTCAGGAAACAAGGCTTCATCTTGTGGTGTAAACAGAACAGTGAGTCTACAGTAAATGGTCCACATTTAATCTGTGCCCACACATGCCCCAAGTGGAGGCGTTGCAGGAACAGACAGACGGTGGCGGAATATCCTTGCCCTTCCCCGGGCCACCGCCTCACTGCTTACCTCCAGCCGGCTTCCCACAGTGTCACGCTATCCGTGCTCTTTGCCCCCCACCAGTGACCAGCCAAAACTCACCCCTTTGCACCTGTGCCACAAGCGAATGGTGACTTCCTCCACCCCATGGAAGTGGCAAGTCTGCATAAGCCCCAGTGACTCATTTGTGACTGTCTTTTACTCCTGGTTTAACTGCAGACAAAACTATATAAATAGAAAATGAGATGCAGTGGAGGGCAGAACTGAAAAAAAATCTCTTAATACGGATGGGATTCCAACCGCATTACTGGCTCTCGTTCATCCAGATACTTTGTGTCTCGGTTGGCATCCTGTGACAGAAACGGCACAAGAGAAAGGTTCTCCTCAAGCCACAGACCGGAGTGTTGTTAGTGAAGCCTCCTGTTGCTTCTGTTTCAAAGTTTCTGTTCACTAGAAAGCTCTCTCCACAATGACTTCTTGCTATATATAATTAGTCTGCTTTGTATATACTGAGCCCCAGTCAGCACATCTGAGATGAGCATTAGAAAGCCTTTGGGGAGGGGGTGTGGTTCGTATGCAGGGACTGTGATTTAGTTCAAAGCCCACCATCTGCAGCATGTGCGCCAATCATACAGGCTGCCACCTGACAGATAGAGGCAGGTGATTGCGAGCCCGCATGCCATGTTAGGGCCTGCATGATCAATTCGAAGTGACATAACTACAAGAAACTTCTGCTGAATGTCATATGAAGATCTGAGAATGAAAACAATGGAGCATTAAAAACACATTTAGGCAACAGGAACAGCCCAACTGAAACACCATTACCATCACTGCATAGAAAAACATCACTGACAACCAATAGAAGAGAGAGTTCCATGTTGGCATGACACCACCCCTGGCATTATTAAAATAGCTGACTCCCCCAACCAAAATATTTTAGCCAACTTAACTTGTAGTACTTGTAGTGTAGCCACATGACGCAAGTCTGGACTACTAAAAAACTGAGTGACACCAGTTCACCTGACAAACAGCCAGACGTCATCTTAAATAGATTCTTACCGTTCGTATGTGCAATGCTGTAACTGGCATTTTATTTTTTAACCATCGTAGGTATTCTGTTTCTACTGCTTAAAAATATTTTTGGAAGGTTTAAAATGTTTTGACTGATAGCAAATAAAAGAAATCACATCCTCTAATAACTGATGTTTATTTAATAAAGCAGCAAATATGAGCACATGAAGCTGTGCAAATATTTAGATAACCAATACAATATTCTAAATAAATACAAAATTCCTGCTGAAGGGTTAACTAAGCTTGGGAACTCCTCACTCAAATCTGAGGTCCTGTTTATGAACTTAAAGCCCAGCATTACAGCACAGCCACAGCACGTTCACTCAAGTGAAGACCACACTAGACGCAAAATCTTTTCCAGAGTCAGATTTTCCCCTGTCGGGTCAAGAACAGCCTTTTCCAAGGCACGCAGATTAAATAAATAGACACCTTCCGGTAAGTGCCCGGGTGGGATTCACGCGAGCCTGTACCCTCCCTCCCCTCCAACCAACCACGTTGGCCAGAGCCGTAACCATGGCAGCTCAGTCACGGAGCGGTACACAACGCTGATAAACAATTAATAGCTCAATAATGCAGCATAAATTTCCGGCCCCCCTATTACTGCAAACACGCTGGTGAGACTTAATTAAGTAGCATTAAATCAGGCAGCGACAGCACTGATGCCGGAACCCTCCAGGACAGCTTCTGCCTTTGCACATGTTCCTCAGCAAGCAACAGTAATGCTCTGCCTCTTTATGATACAGCCAAGATGCTCATGTGGACCAGCAGCATGTATCATATCTTTTCAGATCAAGTGCAAGGTCAGCAGGTCCCACAAAATGCCCCCAAGTCCCCAGTGGCTAGGCCCACCTGCCTACTATCAGTCAATCCTCCAACCAGTCTGCCACCACCTTTCATGACTGGTTAAATGCCCATATTGCTTACAAGGTTTGTAATTTAACTGGAAGTGATACAATTTAACTGGGGGGGATTAAAAAAAAAAAAAAACAATTTACTCCTCGCACTCGCTGCTTTGAGCTCAGACAGCCGGAGGCAGAATCACACAAGGAGATTCAGGTATCTGTCTACTGACGCCGCCTCCGAAACTCGCTTACGTGCTGGAATCTGTGCCGGCTGGTTCTGCCATTAGCACGGTAGGGTCCTGCGGAAATCTGCCTGCTCCATGCATGCAATCCCCATGCAAGGCTGCCATAAGCATTTCCATAAACGCTTCATTTTTAAGGTTGGGCATGTGCACAGCAAGAGAGCCACTCATACTTTTAGCAGTGTGCTTTGCCCTTTCACAAGGAACAATGCAGGGATCTCACTATCACGTGTTGACAGGTTGGAATGTTTCTGTTGCCATGACAGTGTGGGGTGGGGGGGTTGATTCATTTACAAACCAAAAGGATCATTACCTATTTAAAAAAGATCAAACATACAGGATTTTCTTTTAAAAAAAAATCACTTTAACCTACTTAAATCAATGTTGTTGGTCACCTGGTCCATCCCAAACAAGCAGGATGATGCACAATTCCCAGGTGCCCCCCTTCAAGCCAGACTGGAATGTGCCCACATGACTTCTCAACTCCTGCAAATAGCAGTGTTCTCAATGACACCACCATAAGCCCTTCAGAAGATCATGACCTCCCACTCTGGCCCCAGCCAGACACAAAAAGCCCGGCTGGTTTCTTCAAATTTAGCAGAATTTTCATAACACACATAAGCCAAGTGTGTGAGGACTTGGCAGAGGCCCACAGGAAGCATTTCCCTTCAGTGTGTCTCTGAACTGCCCCGGGTTCTCCAGGGCTTCATCCTCTGGGGGGGGGGGGGGTATTGATAAAGTGATAAATTAATGCATAAACTAATACAATGTCTTTCAAAAATCCACGTCAATGGAAGGTAAAAAAATTAACTGATAATGAATAATAATTAATTGATAGTAAACCCAGACTTACTCAAAAAATATATGTGATTCATTGTTTAGAGAAGTACTACAGCAAAAAGGCCACATGCATGTAAATTCATTTTCATTTCGTGTTCTTTAGTATGTGTTAGTACATTTTTGGCTTAAGTGTTTTTTTGCTGCAGGGTGTTATGAATGGTATGGGAATGTAAATATGACTTACATAAAAGTTGGTGGAATGTATTACTTACGTCAATAGAGAACTACCTGTATCATGGGCAAACACAGTACATGTAGAAAAACAAGTGTCAATTACTTTGTTCTACCTTAGAAGACAACAGACTGGACTAAACTACCAATCCAGAACTGCTAAATTTCTTAAAATGCATCCTTCCAATAAAATTGCAAGCATGTACAACACTTAAGCATATTCAACACTTACTCAACTTTCAAACCAAACTGACAAGAAAAAAAACAACATACTTTATCCAAAATGTACTTCTTTTTACAACTAAACGATTGATATCGTAAAGTTCTAATTTGGAAATTTGGCTTACCCTGTTAATAACTGCTCATGACATAAATGTCATGCAGTTAAGCGGAGAGCATCCTCAAAATTCTGGGGAAAAAAACAAGAATGGAGAGATGCCAGACTATGAAATTAAGACCTCATATCTGGCTTCCCCAAAGCCAAAATGACACTCACTGCAGTTCCAGATATACCCCTTTTAAAACAATACACTTCCTGCGTCCCTCTCCATTTTCTGGAATAAAGTATGCATGTGCAGCTTGCCTGTGTTCAATTAAGGAACCAAAATGCCAGTTTAAAAGGAGAGGCCAGTTCCTTTGGGAAGGGCAATATAACCATTCCTCTAGCTGCTGCTCCCACCTCAAAACTCTACAAGTTCACTTTTTTTATGCATTTCTGGAAGTGAGCCGGCAGCAGCAGGCCTGGGGCAGATCTAGGCCTGTTTACTTGGCAGGTTTCCAGGGGCAAAGACTGCCTGGGGTGATGTTAGTGGGGGGAGGATGGTTAGAGAACCGGTTCAGCTTTGAACCTGTGATAAATCGACGTCGTCTCAGCACAGCGGGTTCCTCCAAGACCGCATGGTTTCAAAAGCCATTTGAAATACAATGCAAATAAACACTCCAGGTAAATTCTGAGTCCCAAATGGAGGTTACACTGAAAACCTAAACAAAAAAAGAAAAAAAATGCATGCCCCAATTTGGCATTTGCCAAAGATGTTTAACCATACATTCAAATAACAGTTGCAATAACAGTTGAATTTCTTATTTGCAGTTTTGCCAAATAAGAGTGAAGCACCAGGACAGAAAGGAGCAGCATGCTTATAGCAATGCACAGCCACCATGAGTTTTGGAGGTATGCTTTTCTTTCATTCTTTAAAACATTGAAATATTGAATTTTGTCTCCACCACGCTCCTCACACTATCAACCTCAGTGCAAATATTTTCCCAATAAGGGGTGTTGGTGAGTAACCCATTCTGTCCCCCGACCAAGGTGTTTGTATCAGAAAATGACCCTCCCCAAACCAACATTAACCACCAACCACCTAATCAGTCAAATTTCCCATTTAATCCACACCCACTGCTGACGTATAATTAAGCCCACAGTTCTGCAATCTCCTGCAACAAATATCAGCAGAATGTGTAGTTGTTGTACAGGGGAGGTTAGTGACTTTCCACTTGGCACCATCACCGGAGGCCATCTTTCCAATAAGTCAATTCACCACATTTCTGCCTTGCTAGAGTTCTGGTCAAACTCAAGTGAAGTGATTGTGAAGGACAACACATCTGGGAACAAGTCTGGGTACGAAGTGGTTGACTACACAAGCTCTCAGACAGGCACCGGATCACCCCATATTAAAACCCGACAAACGGCAGCAACTTCAGCAATGTTACAGCATGTAATGGAAAGCTTTCTCAGAAAAGTGATGGCAACAATGAACTACCCAACTTCATACCATTGGTTTCATAATGAAGCGTTGGACAAGCTGACATCCACATACTTTTAAGCCATATCGTAAATGTCTGTTATTTGGAGATTTTATTTCTCTGTGTGACAGGTATGTTAAATTTCCAGCGTGTAAGACGTCGACAAAATGCTGTCCTTGGAGGAACTATTCCAAAAACATCTGATGCAACCTATTAACTTTGTTCTTCAATTAAAAGTTGTTCACGCAGGGACTGCCATAAGACAGAAAAGAGGTGACATAGGGGAAAGGCCCAAAATATGGATGAAATATGAAAATATGGATTTCAGATACTCCTCCATCAATCGACATCTTATCGTGGTGGAAGGGTTCGTGTGCCTCCGTGATCGTAGGAGCTATGCTGTTGGGAGCAATTGCCCCTGGTTGGGTCGCCCAAAGCAAATTGGTCCTAGGAGAGTGGCCAGACTAAGTTCAAACAAACTCCCATGAGGGTTAATATAAAGGACCATGTTACCCCTCCCAGATTGGGGAGACTGGGGCCTCACACTGGAGCCAGGCCTGGGGTGGGATCTCGAGGACGAGCACCTGGCGGCTGGGCCTCCCCCAACGGGGACTAGCTGGGCATGGCCGAAGAAATAACATGGGTCTGCCCTCCTGCGAGCCCACCACCTCCAGGGGTAACCATGGGGGTCGAGTGCAATGTAGATCATGTGGTAGTCAAAGGCATGGGCCTCGGTAGGCCGGTCGTCAGCTACCTAAACCAGCTTTAGAAACATGGAATCTCCCTGGTGGTAAAGGAGCCTTACCTGGTGTGAGATAGAGTAAATATAGTTGTTGGCTCTCCAGCAAACGCCGGGGGGGGACTCTGACAGTTGTTTGTGCGTACATGCCAGACACTAGTTACAGACTTCTGTGCTAACCACAATTTGTCGAAACACCATGGGGGATAGTGCCTTTGGATTGGCAGACTGGGGTGGTGGTCCCAATGTTTAAGAAAGAGGACCAGAGGATGTGTTCCAACTTCAGGGGGATAAGGCTCCTAAGGTTGATCGAACCTCGAATCCAGGAGGAACAATGTGTATTCCATCCTGGTTGCAGAACACTTGTCCATTTCATCATCCACACAAGTATGATATAGGGTTCATGGGAGTTTGCCCAACCAACCTACATGCGTTTTATGGACTTGTAAAAGACATACCACTGTGTCCTTTGGGGGGTCGTGTGGTGGGCACGCCCAGAGTATGGGGTACAGGGTCCATTATTGCAGGTCAGATTGCTGTACAAATGGAGCGAGAATGTGGTTTGCATTGCCAGCAGTAAGTCAGACACGTTCCCGGTGGGTGTTGGACTGTGGGTGTTGCCAGAGCTGCCCTTTGTCACCAATTCTGTTCATATTTTTTTATGGACAGAATTTCTAGGCATAGCAAAGAGGAAGAGTGGGTCCGGTTTGGGGGCCTCAGGACTGGATCTTTGTTTTCTTTCAGATGATGTGGTCCTGTTGGCGCCATCGGGCGGTGACCTGCAGCATGCACTGGGGCGGTTTGCAGCTGAGTGTGGATGGCTGAACTGAGGATCAGCACCTCCAAGTTTGAGGCCATAGTTCTTGAATGGAAAAGGGTGGATTGCCCTCTCTTGGTGTGGGATGAGTCAGCGCCTCAAGCGAAGATGTTTAAGTATCTTGGGGTCTTGTTCACAAGTGAGGGAAAAAGGAAGCGGGAGATTGACAGACAGATTGGTGCAGCATTTGCAGTAATGTGAACACTGTACCGCTCTGTTTAGATGAAGGGGGAGCTGAGCCAGAAGGCAAAGCTCTCAATTTACTGATCGATCTATGTTCCTACCCTTATCTATGGTCATGCGCACTGGGTAGTGTCCAAAAGAACAGGATTGCAAATAGAAGTGGCCGAAATTAGCTTCTTCAGCAGGGTGGCTGGGACTAAAATAGGGTCAGGAGCTCAGAACTTCAGGAGGGACTCAAAGTAGGGCCGCTGCTCCTCTGCATCAAAGCCAGCTGAGGTGGTTTGGGCATATGTCTAGGATGACTCCTGGACGGCTCCCTGGGGAGGTGTTCCAGGGATGTCCAACCAGGAGGAGGCCCCAGGGCAGGCCCAGGACACGAGATCACGAGATACATCTCTCAGCTAGCAAGGAAACGCCTTGGTATTCCTCCAGAGGAGCTGGAGGAGGTGGCTAGTGAGAGAGATCTGGGCATCCCTGTTTAGACTGCTGCCCCCATGACCTGGACCCAGATAAATGGCGGAAAATGGATGGATGGTTGGGAAGGATTTCAGATAAAAACAAAAAGAAAGAGTGTGGTCAAGGGGGACATGTTAGAGATGCCTGGACAAGTCACCCATCGCAAAGCGACAAAACGATGTATGTAAGCAAATAAACAAACAAGTGAACTCAAAGCACCTATTAAAAAGGCCCTCAGATGTGAAAGTCACAAAGAAAATATTTCAATACCACCAGACTTAATTAACAAACACTTTTATCCAAAGCGATGAACAATTGAGAAAGCAGGGTTCACACAGGCCCTTAACCCTAGTTGCTGCAGGGGCTTGCTAACTGGCCCAATCATGACACCATTCTTCTGACCTTGGAACATGAACCTGGGACCCTCTGATCACAGGCACAGTATCCTGGGCCACACTCAAAAGCCTGGAAAAGCCAACCTGGTTCCATATTTGACAGAACATAGGAAAGCAAGATCCAGTTACCATGTAAGATGCATGATGATTCTGACAGCCAAAGCATTTCCAGCGAGTTGCAGGTTAAAAAAAAAAAAAAAAGCCCTGTTGGATTAAGTAAAACGAACAGCATGGACAGCCTAGTGTTTGTGGGAATATCCCAACAAACCTCAACTCTTCAAAGAGATCACTAAAATACCTTTTGATGGCGTTTTCAAGGTGATCAGAAGGTGCTTTGAATATGGGTGATGTGTGACACAGAACTGTTGCAGATGTGGTGACCAGTGTGCATCCAAAAAGTAAAGGCATGGCACCTGCACGATTAAAGCAGGTTGGCTTTCCACAACAAACTGCACACAAGCCAGTCCTTCAGCTTTGAAATGTAAAAAATGTCACTGCAGGGGTCCCTTAAATCAAGGAAAGAGTGCTGGCCACTCCCTTCATGTGCAATCAGCTCATTCTGTACAACAAGCTGCAGCACAGTTGCCTCACAAGCAGTGAGGTCAGCATGCCCACTAAGTGCAAGCAGCAGAGGGAATGGGGCCAGCCTAAGCCTGTCTGGACACCCATATGACATATGTGCCTCAGTAGTCACTGAGAATAAAGGCCTTAATAGACACAAAAAATAATTAACTGGATCTACAACATGGCAGCACTGATAAAACGCTGAATAAAGCCAGGCAGCACAGTTACTCCCATGCAAGGCTGGACACAGACATTTCTTCACCAATAGCAGATTAGGCATCGGAACTACCTAGGATACAAATGTCATGCGTGTAACTAAACTCTTCAGCTAATAAGAGCAAAGGTGTGTCGTCATGGAGACGTTCCAGTTTGTGCAGCTGGGTGAGAGGTCCCAATGCATCAAACCGTAATGCATTGCGTCAGGATCAGAATCCATTGCTTTAAGCCAGTGCTGTAAGAAAGTCGAACACACCCAATGACCGGACCGAGGAAACAAACTGAAATGCGGACTTAATACAGAGGACTAATGACAACAACCAGAAACAGCTGATCACATGGGGATCCCACAGGAGATTAACAAGGGGGCGCGGCACACAAAAGAAGCAGGCGATCAGGGCAGGACATTTAGGTGTAATTTTTTGGGGGGCAGGGGGTGTGGGAACTAATTGGTTTTCCATAATTTCTTATGGGAAAAATTCGATCAGAACTCGAACTTTTTAGGATTCGATCCGGAGTCCGGAACGGATTAAGTACGTGGTGTTCTCTAGGTATAAGTGCCCAGATGAACAATCTGCATTTTATTAATTCTGTAGTTGCCATCAAATCAAAGTCCTTGTCAGAGAAAATAAGCCAAAACAAATTTGTTTTTCTGCTCTACAGCAAAGATTTCTAGGAGCTAATCGCCCAGGTGTGATAAACAAATAGAATGAAACAGGGGGGTTGGAACATCAACTAAATAATGTCAATTAAACAATAACAATCAACGTCACATATCATACAGATTAAATTCTATTGAATTAAACATCGAACTCAGCGAGGGAATCAATCCCAACCCAAACATAAAACAGTATTTATTAAGCATATGTCGTTCTGTATACTACCAAGTAAACAAGTTTGGAAAAACAACTGCAGTGACTAAGGTTTATAAAATATGCAGATAAAATGTTTTCATAACGACTACGTAGTGTTGCGGTCGGCATACTTTTCTTTTCTACCACAGAAATGCTTAAACACTGAAATTTAGAATTCGTGATTCCGTACAGTCTGTTCTTTTAAATGGGCGAGCTTCCACAAACCTGAACGGCACATTTCAAATTTCCTAAACTCAAGTTAATATAAAGGATGGGACAGCACAAAGCCAAAAAAAAGCCCCAGAGGGGACAACCTGTAGCCCGTTCGCACGGCGCGTCACGGGCCCGGCTCCCGGCGTCCTTCCCCGCTGTGATTTACAGCATTTCCTCTCCGCTATAAGCTGCTCTTAATCATTACCCTGGTTACCAGTGTCTGCGTCTGCTGCCTTACTTGGTCTTTAATGAGCTCTGCATCTTCCTGGGTCATTGTCAGGTTACCGGGGTAACAGAAAGTCGGTGACCGCCGCCCGCCGCGCGACCAGACGCACGCGGGATGGACCCGATTAGCCGGTACCGTACTGCAATCCAGAGGCTGTGTATGCGAACATCAAGTCTAAAAACCACCCATTGTTCACTGTTAACGCGTTACGGCACCTAGGCTTACGAGCGATTTCGGTCTCCAGAATTCGGATAAACAGCGTCCCTGGTAAGACGTAACAGAGCAGAAGCCGGTAGGACAGCCGGCACGGAGATCCGTCCCACCTTCTCGTTTCTAACCTTAACGGAACCTGTTGCTGCCTTTGTCGACCTTTATTTTCGGAACCAGCTGGACTGCGAAGCAACGGAGCCGGGCGTAAAAAAGCGGGCGTGTTTCAATATAAGGTACAATGGAGAGATAGCCTCAGTCGACGTGTAAGTCGCTCTCCACGGAGCCATTAAACCAACGCGGCACGGTTCGCCAAAGACCGTCATGCGCGCCTCCAATATCTACATCTTTCTAACCCTAAGCTGAGTGTTACTTTGTTCGACGGAAAAGCCAGCCGAGCGAAAAAGCCCTGATGTTTCATTACACGAGCAAAATCAGATTGCGGTGCTACCTCAGCTCATTATCTCGGCATCTTGGCTAGCTTAGCCACACGGCGACTGGCAATATGTCCTTCCCAAGAACAATCAAATATTTTGTTCCTTAGACGTAATCACAGTTTATACTCACCGTCTCCAAAGAGAAGTGTTTCCCTTTCCTGTTAAGGACTCTTTTTAGTATTTTTTATTTTAAGAAAATTACTTTAATGGCTTTCAGCGTGCATTGATTAAAAAAGAACCCCACTTCAGCAGCAAACCGAGTCCATGTGATTTTAGTTCAGACTGACACTGCCGTCCCTCCTACGGTCGCCATGGCGACGGCGCGTCACGAGCCATCCGCGCTGAAGCACCGCGCGATGGCGGCGCCAGCAAGAGCCTTTTAAAAACTGGCGGGATGTTCATGCTCGCTCTGGCTCGTGCACAGCTCGTGCTTTTCCTCTTTCTATTGGGTCAGCACCTGCCGTTCTCTCCGTTAGTAAAGTTAATCGAGTTTTAATTTAGTGTCAGTTCGGGTTTCAGACATTTTCAAGTTACTATCTAAAGCATACTGGAACATACTGGGACACCCTGAAAATCCCCAAAACCGTAATAATAATACAATATAGTTATAATTACCCTCTTATTTTACAAAAACACAAAGTTCAGGTTATTTGAACAGAATAAATGTATATAATTTGTAAATGATAAAATTGTCAGCAAAAATTAACAGTGTAAAGGAATGTGATATAAAATAAGCTACATGTGCATAAAATTACACAATAACACAATATAATTTCCTACGTAATAATTTTTTTTCTTCCAACAAGGAAAAACAATACTAATCTTTGACGATTTAGAAAACGTTGGATCTACATAGATCTTTGATTCTCAACCCATTGGCAAGTTTTGAAAGGAAGAGTGGAAATGTAAGCATTTTATAACCAGTAAGTTCTTGTGCTGATCCACGATCAGATCCACGACCTTGGAAAAAAGGTGGCTTAATGAGCTCCCAAGACCGCGGTGTTTAAACCACATCATCAAGTTTGCGGATGATACTGTCATGGATCGCTTAGGGGAAGCCCCTATGACATCATGCGGGGCTCCCCTGCCACGCCCCAGGGTTTTCCAAGATGAGAGACGAGCAGGGGCCGGAGCGCTTCTCCCACACTGGTCCCAAGAACCGGCAGGACCGGTTACCATATGCCCTCCTCTACGAGCTGAGATCTGTTGGAATAATTAGAGAGCCTTTTTATATCTTCAGCCTTTGTTGCTAATTTCGAGCGTTTATTCCCTGCCTGTACCTTTGCCTACCAGTTCCCTGACCTCTGTTCTGTTTTTCTCGATCACCGATTCTTCATCTAGCCCTCTTACTACCGACGCCAATCACCTGACTCCGGGTTCTGAACTCTGCCTTCTACCCTGGTTACCGACACCGATCGCCTGATCCCAGATGGATCTATTTCCCATTTTGTTCATTAAAGATTTTTCCCTTGGGCAGATCCGCTTTCGCATCCTCCTTATTTTTCAGAAGCCCCTCCGTGACAGATACGACTGTGCTTGGACTGATAAGTGGAGATAATGACTCTTCCTACACGGAGGAGGTGGAAGGGCTGTCTGTATGGTACATGGACAAAAAGACCTGTCTCTCAACGTTGACAAGACTAACGAGGTTAATACTAAAAACACGTCCTGCCCACATCCCACTCAGTATCAATGGGTCAACTGTGGAGATTGTAATGAGTACCAAGTTCCTCGGTATGCACATAACTGAGGAACTTACGTGGACGAACAACACCACCTCCTCCTCCAACAGAGATGCCACTTCCTGTGACTGATGAATATCTAGGCATGACTTTAAGCTTCCCCACTCTCATCCTCACCACCTTCTACTGAGGCACTATCGTTAGTGTTCTGATCAGACACATCACTACCTGGTATGGAAACTGCAACATGTCCGACCGCAGCAAATAGTGAAGACAGCTGAGAACATTGTCGGCATGCCTCTCCCCTCATGTCAGGACACATTTCACAAGCCCAGTGTTTGCAAAATTATGCAGGACCCCTCACACCGCTTGCATGGACTTTTTACCCTTCTGCCATCCAAGAGGAGATTTTGCAGCATCAGAGTCAGGTCCACCAGGTTGCAGAACAGTTTTTACCCCCAGACTCTCAGATTCCTTAACACCACACTGCCCCCTGGGATCCTCAACACTGCCTCATCTACCTCTTAAAATACACACGAGAACTCATGCACAGCCACTTTCCCGAAAACACGCCAAAAGGACTGAAAATTCACATTCCATCCATCTATTTTTGCATACTACACTTGTCTCTTTGTCATGGCTGCAATTTAAATGATCATCATTGTCCTGTACTGTGTCTATTGATTAACATTGCTGTTAGATATTTTCTGTGGTCAGCACGTGGTCACATGCTCTTAAACATGTACTATAAGGATCTGTCATTAAACACTGTTTTAATACCGTATGCCGTGCTGGTATATGGATAAGCTCGATGTTCAATTTTACTACTACCTCATATTGTACTTTATATATATTTAAACAATCTCACTGTATAATTTATATGGTTGAGATGACATTAAAGTTAATTTTGAATCTGATTTCCCAGCCTTAATCCTAGAATTAACCTATACAGTATAAATGGGTCTTGGGTCTGCAACTGCTTAGCAGAACTGATAAGTACAGGGCTGCAGCAGCCTTCTCAGGCCCTGCAGCTCTGTTGCCTGTTCTGGTTCACGCATGCGTAGAGCAATTAGCTATTGTCAGGCCTCGCACCTCTTATAACCCCGCATACGCAAAACAGAATAAAAATTATCATCATGTAACGATATTGCTTCGGTACTATTTTAATCCTGATGTAAATGTATATCATGTGTTCAGAATTATTAACGCAGCAGTTAATGCGGTAGATGTTTCCAAATCATTATAACATCAATAACGTTACAACTAATAATATAAAGAATGCCTCAGTTTTTAAGTGATAAATGAATATCTAGGCACGACTTTGACAAGTTGTGCCACTTCCTGTGACGGCTGAAGCGGGCGAGCTAACGCACTCCCATCCTCATCACCTTCTTAAGAGGCACACCTGCGGATATCAATCAAAATGTTATTTGCGATTTTGTTGTGTGAATCTTCATGGATAAACATTAATAGTTTGAAGAGGAAAACATATGATGAAGATAAAAAATGTTTAGATTTATAATACATTGACAAGCATGTAACATATATCGTGCACAAATATATGCGTAGGAGATTTTTTCCAAACAAGTTAACCACATAAACTTCACTTTTAAGACTCGTGAAACGGATGAAGAACGTAGATCTTTGTTCGTTGTTACGCATGCGTAAATCAAACCGCAAAGGGGCCTGAGAGCGGCGATGTCTGAGAAGGGTACCTGTAGCTGTATATTATTTGCAAAAGTAGTGAACACTCCACCGATCCAAAAAGCCAAACCACAAACTCTAAAATTAACCGGCACATCCATTCGGATTTGTACGATAAGCATTGACTGGCGTAAATTGCAGTGTGCACTGCGCGCTTGATCACCGCATTAATTTTAACCTATATTTGATATGGGATCGCGACTGGAGGGCAAAAGCTGATTCGCGGTGCAAAAAGATTGAGAATCACTGATATAGATAATATTAGCTCCATCTGCTGGACTACATTAAAAATATTACCCAATAAGCTAATCGTTTGAACGTTAAATGCAGTGTCAGTCTGTCTTTTGAAAATTGTTGTAATTGGTAGGGCGAATTTTACCGTCGTTTAAAACGTAAGTGGATTTTACGAAGTACAAATGTTCTAACTAAATCTTGAAAACCCTAGCAATTCCAAAAGCTGATGGTGATAATGCGGCATAATTTCAGTTCTACGTTCAACAAAATCCAGTGCTTCAGCTTGAGTCTGTCCCTAGACTGCAGTTATGTATAAGTTATACCAAACTATCATGGCCTACATCGGCTTCCTGGTATTTCTGTTTGTGCAGGCTTTATATGTCAAGGCTTCATGTGAAGTATTGGATTCTCTGAACTAAAACACAAACATAGAAAAACACTTAGGTTCTTTTTTGCCTTTAGTTATTTAAATTTGCTTGACTGTTTACTTGACTAGTTACTCCTAAGATATATTGACAGAAATGGTAAGTTTACCTAGTGACAGATATAATCACTCAGCTACAGTGTGTGACCATTATAATCTCAGTATTACACACTGTCAGAAATAAAGGTACAGTTTTGTTCCCCAAGGTACAAACAACAGTAATATACCCTCAGTAGTACAAAAAAATGTTCCTCAGTGTCCATTTCAATACCTTGAAAGGTACATTTAGTAACAGCTAGAGTACAGTTGGCAAACTCTTGAGGGTATGGCCCCAATGACAAAAAATTGTACCCTCAAAGGTACAAATTGGTACTGTTTTTCCTGACAGTGCAGGAGATGGACTGTGGTAAAATTGTAGATCTTAGCATTTTGTGCTTTACAGTATACTCAGATACAGCAGCGTGTTAAACTTACAGTGAACCCTGTTCACTCATCAGCTCTACAGTTTTCAGTACCTGTCACCAGCTTCTGAATCTCGAGTTCATATCAGTGTGTTCATTCCAATGAATGTATAGTCATTTACAAAGTAAACCAGTAACTTGCAATGTCTTTGATTCTTATACACTTACATAAGTCTTATATTCCTGTTTATGATAATAATAAAAAATGTGTTACTGTCATCATGGTTAGTGATATGCAGGAATGTGCTTTGCAGAACATCAACAGTTTAAAATCCATTCTCTGCAGATCATGTGAAGATGGTCTTTTACGTGCAGCGCTGCAAAAATGACACTTTATAGGCTCTTAAGCTGGTGCTTTGTTAAGCTTAAGCACCTCCATTCACCGAGAGGACAGCGTGTATTTTCTCTCTGTGCTCTAAATAGAGGGACAGCCAGTAGGCTGGGGCTGCTTCCTGGGGCTTTCTGAGATCACGAGAGCATGCAAAGGAAAGTTTATTGTGGTTACAGGGAGCTTTAAGCTAAATGTGTTTGTCCGTATGCAAATACATTCGTTTTCAATAAAAGGTCCCCTTCATGTTTTTTCAGTCTCACAGGTGGGAGCAGTCATTCTGAAACAGTGGTCTTCTGGTGCCTATACAATGTGCCTGGCTCATTAGCACATTGCCACCTGCCCTGTCATAACCAGACAGATCACACTGCATTTGTAGGACATGGAAAAACAGTCACTCCTTGGCCTGTGGGGGCACCATCTGCCACTTGCCTTCATACACACAGGGGTGCTGCTAGAGATTTTGAGCCCCATTAAAGCATATCGTTGGGCCGGCAACTCAGACCAATCCAATTATGTTCCATATTTGTTAGGGCCCTTGTTAGTCATCATAGCTTCATCCCTGCATATGCACTCTGTTACTCTGTTTAGGTCAATCGGATTAATGCACTTGTGTTTCCTAGGCAGACTTGTTGTTTTTCCCACATTGCTTACATTTTATTCTAACAGCTCTTCTGCAGGGATTATGGTTCCATGGGTCATGGCCGTTTATCCTTCCTTCCAATTCTGTAACTTCCAGGTCCAACACATGGACTAATAAGTGACAAACGGTAATTAAAAGAAGTGGAAATAAAATCCTCTTATCTGTAGACATATTTTCGTTAGAATGTTACACTGGATTTTTTTTTTTTACTAGGGAGTAAAAAACGAGGTGTTTTTTTCTTCCTCAGGTAAAGCCACCCATCAATAGAGCAGCTGTCTGAAGGTTTTCCTCACATCCTGGACTTTTTTTAGCTAAGTTTGAAGATCAAGATGCCTTTTTGAAACTAAATGATCCCAGTAGCTGGACCAGGCCAAGGGGACGCCCACGTAACACCTGGTTGCGGGTAGATAGACAGTCATTTCCGGAAGGTCGGAGTGGAGCACTTGTCCTGCGGTGTCACCGACCAGGACCCAGATGTGTTTCGCCCTGCAGTACATGCTCCCTAACCTGACCTGAGCTGACCTAATTAATCAGGGATTTTCACATGCCATTTATTATATTGACTTCAGTTGAATTACTTAAATCTAGGGGAGGCACTTGACCTGACTAACATTAACCCACAGGGGAGTTTCTAGCTATTGAAAAATATCAGGGGCTGATAAGTTTACCTGGCTAATACAGTTGTGAGTAGTCAATATTTTAATATGGACACTTCAGTATTTAAAATAGTGAAACCTTGTATTTGACAATCCACAAAGTGGACACAATCCACAAAGTGTATTAGTATTTAAGTGTATTAAAGTTGAACAACTGTTCAGCCTACAGCATGTAGCAAAAAGAAATATAAAAGAAAAATAATTATTTGAGAAATGTATAATGAATGTATAACATGCTTCTTAATTTCAGGGTTTTGGGGATTAATTATGCAAATAATGGACTTTAATTATGAAGGAATTATAAGTATGCATGTTAAAAAGCTGGTTTATTAACTTATCTAAAGTTGAGTGTTCACGTGAAGAGAAGCCCATGGGAAAACAGCCCATGCAGACCCTGCTGGACATCATCCTCATCATCATCACTCACCTGTTTGGGAAGGTGGGCTAGCCTGCGTCACACTTAACGTGCATCAGATACTGCTTTGGCAAAAATCGTCCATCGTATAAAGCTTTGGCATATATAGTGCATTTGCCATTGCCATACAAATGCCAGTTTTCTGTCTTCTGTTGCTAGTTTGAACGATCCATTGTTACCACTGTACTGCTTTTTTGTTTTTGCAGGCAGATATTTAGAACAATCAAGACCTTATCCACATATACCAGTGGTGGAGTTAGAGTGATATGGAGCAGACCGACCCACAGCACTTAATCGCGTCTTATGGGAGGCGGTAACTGATCTATACCTGCCTGTTAGGGCAGAAAAACCTAAAGTTTTATGGCTCCTTAGCTTCTATATGCTTATGGGTGGTGTTATTGAGTTATTTTTGCTGGTACTACACCTTTACTCATAGGTACTCTTAGAGTGACACTTTCACAGTGAGACTCCCTCTCCTTCGACGATGACACTCCTACAGTGATTCTTCCTCAACTCCCACACTGATATGACAGCGATAGCTTGGAGCAGGGCCCCATCTGGCTTCACCAAAATGTCGTAACAGATGGTTTTTCTGGGACCCCTTGCCCATGCATCTCTACAGTTATTCGTGACCGTATAGCTTGTTAATTTAACCTTATCTACTTATCTGTGTTCTGAAGCTACTTTCCAACCAACACCATGAAGATTTTTCTCTCTCCTTTTTCACATTCCAAAGAGCGAGAATTAGCACTGTTCTCGGGCACAAGCAGCTCTCTCTGCTTGTTATTGCATCTCTTGCATAAGAGCGTGTTTTCCCCCAGTAAAGCCAATTTACAAAGCCCAGTGTTACATAGTGAAGGTCCCCTTTTCTCCTGCAGACCTTGGGTGGGCTTTGCTGATGAGCGGCTGAGCAATATGAGAGAGTTATATAAACAGTTATATAACCTATATACGTGTACGTTTCTAAAAAGATTATTTCCTACGCAAGACGATGTACCATTTAAGAAATGTTTTCTATCGGTAATGTTTAATGGGTTTAGTTTATTTCTTCTGATACGGTAACTACTTGAAGTATTCCCTCTTCATTAGTTATGCTTTGTCTTCCATCTAAGCATCGCTGGGAATCTGTGGGCTGCTGTAGCCCAGCAGGTTAGGATGCTGTGCCTGTGATTGGAGGCTTCCTGGCTTAAGTCCCAAGGACGGATGCCATCATAGGGCCCTTGGGTAATGCCGTTAACCACAGTTATTCCAGGGGCACTGAATACTAACTGACCCTGCATTCTAACCCCAAAACTTGTCCTCCCCTGCATATGTGTTTGTATTTTCTAAATATGAATCGGACAATATAGTCTCTGTCAGGGTTAGGTGACTTTGTTAGTGTGGCTTGTCCTAACTGATTTTACTGGTAATGGTGACTCTTTCCATTCAGAAATGTGTCAAGGAGTGTCACTAAATGTCAATGACTGGTGCCGCTTTGAATGTCGCTGTTCAAAAGAAATGGAAATCAAGCAAAGTGTTCTTTAAAACAAATGGCGCATTTTGGACACAATGCAGGCAATCGTTATGTGCATTAGAAATAAGTAAAACTCTTTTATTAAACAAATATAATAAAATATTTTTCCAATGGGAAAAAATAAGATTTTGCATATATGCATTCATTTTGAAAAAATACTGCAATCATAGAAACATTCTGTAAGGTACTGAGATTAAATAACTGCATAATATGTTAAAACATAAGGGAAAATAACTGGTTTAATGATATCACTGCTTAAGCTGTTTATCAGGTAAACCATATAAGAATGGGAATATCCACTTGGGGTGGAGGGTTTGTCTGAAACTCCCCACCTTCTCAGTTCACGATCTCGGGATAGTCGTAATAGCGCACCAAGTCAGCAAAGATGTCATTGGGGTTCTTGCAGCTGAGGTTACAGAAGCAGGCGTTGATCCACATCACACTCCAGGAGAACACGGCACCGCTGGGACACTGGAAGTCCACTCGGATGGTCTTGGACTTGTAGGGGGTGCAGCAGCGGCCATCTGTGCAGACGCCGCAATACTTCGGCCGGTAGGACCTCGTGCTGACGCATCCCGACAAGGTGAAGTTCTGGCTCTGGCTCTCCCTGTAAATGTTCAGGCATTTCTTCCCTGGCTGAGGATGAGAAGTGGCAGCATGAGTTTTATTCGGCCGGCCTTTGTTTTATTTCACTGCTTGCTTTCTCAGTGGACACTGAAATCTGAACCAATTTGGAAATTTGATCCTTTAATACTGCGGATATTTTACTGGGGTATTTCACCAGGTCACTGGGGAACTTGGTGGATTGCACCATAGTCTTACGTTCGCAGGGGTGTGAGATGAGCTGATGTTCCTACCCGTCTATTATCGTGTACTAATATAACATCTAGGGTGTCCTGTGCTTCCTTTGAGAAGCACTTATGGTTGGAATTAAGTGTCCCGCTCAGAGGTATTTGAGTTGGCAGCCTTTCTCTCCACAGTCTGAAGCTCTTTCCAGCTTAATGGATTTTGCTTTGCTTTCTAAAGTGGCTGAGTGAACTTTTGCTTGGCACCTTGATTTTGTTCTTGAGGCGTGATAACGACCCGCCCTAGGAGAAGGTACTCCCTACCTGGATGTGCCGGGTGATGTCCACTTTGCAGGGACGGATGCTGCAGAGTCGTGTCTCCTGATCGGGCTCACAGCGGTCATTGCTGTTTGTCACGCGTACCGACAGCCCCCTGCCGCATGTCTTTGAACACGGACTCCAGGGCGTTGTCTGCGTCACGCAGTTTTGCGGCCAGGCTTTGGCGCTGCTCGTTCGCGCTGTCAGCAAATAAATGGCAGGCCGCGAGATTAGAGGTGGGAGGTCAGGGGAAGGACCTTCCCGCGAATCACGCGGCTTTGAAGAGGAGAGAGTGGAATGTGATAGTGGGATTGAGTGGTGAGATTGAGTACCGTCCAAAGTGTGCCTGGGGAAGGTCTTGCGGACCTTCTGTGGCTCGTCGTCGCAGATCCACTGCTCGCAGCACCGGCCGGGCAGCCGGACCCGCCGAGGCGACTGGCACCAAACCCGCGGCGGCTCAAAGTCAGCGCACAGTGCCAGGCAGCCGATGGCACCGTTTATGCAGAGGCAACGGAACCTGCAGCTGGGCTGGAAGCTCTGGCCATTGCGGTAAATCACCCCATCATGCAAGCAGCCCGTCCCCACCACATCTGCGCATGCATGGTGAAGAAAAACAAAGAGGAGGAAACGGCGCCACCTGCTGGCCCGGCTGATACATCACATGCAGGTCACCATCACGCTGTTAAGGACCCAAAGCTGCACTCAGATTAAAGGGTGTAGGTTTCCGCATTAGTAGGGACCAAATCAGTCTCAAATCCCCCACCCTCAGAAACACACATGGTGCTTCTCATCCATACCCAAATCTACACCCTTGACTGCAATAAATCAGACATCTAATGTCAAAATGTTCAGGCTCACTGTAGCTTCAGGTATCTGTGTATATTGGAATAGGCTTCTATGGTTCATTACTCTGGGGTCTTTTTTGTTTTGTTTAGGACATTGCTGCCTTAGAAAAGGTGCAACGGAGGGCTACGAGAATGATTCTGGGTCTTAGAGGAATGTCTTATGAGGAAAGGTTAGCTGAGCTGAATCTGTTTTGCCTTGAGCAAAGGAGACTAAGGGGGGACATGATCCAGGTCTATAAGATTTTAACGGGTCTGGATGCTGTTCAGCCAAATGGCTATTTCAATATTAGTTTAAATACTAGAACTCGTGGCCATAAGTGGAAATTAGCAGGTGAACATTTTAAAACAAATTTGAGGAAGCACTTCTTTACACCGCGTGTAGTTCGAGTATGGAATAGTCTTCCTGCTAGTGTAGTGGAAGCTAAAACCCTGGGTTCCTTTAAATCAGAGCTAGAAAAGATTTTAACAACTGTGAGCTGTTAGTTAAGTTCTCCCCAAACGAGCTTGATGGGCCGAATGGCCCCCTCTCGTTTGTAAATTTCTTATGTTCTTAAATGCATATATGTCTCTAGCCGGTAGGTGGTGTAATAGTTAGGGAGTTGAACGGCAACCAAAGTATTGCTGGTTCAAGTGCCACTCCCTGTCTTTTTGATGAAGGTGCTTACCCTAGATAGCTTCAAAAAAATCCAGCTGTAAGTTCCTTTGTATAAATGCAGTAAATCACTCAAGAAGCAAGCATAACAGTGAGTATGAGGTCACTTACATGCACACACTCCTTTTTCGTACCTAGGCTTGTCTGCACTGTAGTCGCAATACAACCCCTTGTGGTAGTCGCAGGTGTCGGCCTCGTTGCATGTCTCGCCCAACTGCATGGCGCAGACCTTGCAGCAGTCGCAGCCGTCTGTGATGAGGCTGACGCCGGGGGGGCAGACGGGGGGGCCGGCAGGGCACTCGCAGGGCCACCTGCAGTACCGCATCCGCTCGTAAGGGTCCATCTCTGTGGGTGTGGGTGGGGCTACCGTACAATTCTGGGCCAGGACCTGCGAGACAAAGGAGCCCCTTCAGTTTGCCTGTCTATCTTCCCTAGGAGGGGCAATGTCCCGCAGAAGATTGTATCCATAAGTTCCGTAACACTATAATGAAAGACAAGGGATTCATCTGCCCGCTTCTCAGCTCCTCACCGCTGAGGCAGGTGCTCCAAATTCCACACTGTTTCCTGCAAGGTCATGTGCACACGGATTACCCAATCAGGCATTAGAAGCAGAAAAAAGGCCTGATGCCATCGAAAGAAGAAGAAAATAACATACTTTTCCACCCCACAGCCCATGCCTCACCATTACCAATGCAATTGTTTTGTTGCTGCTGAATTAAACTCACAGCAAAAAATACCCATCATACCCATAAGCACTCATATGCATGGTAAACTGTGGACAACAAAATTATTTCCTCTGTATGTTTAAACTGGACAGCGAGTGATATCAGCGAGTCAGGAGATTTCTTTCTTCAAAAGCTATACCTTTCTATATGTACAGCATATACACACTATATTATACCTAACTGGAATGGTATTTGTTTAGGACCCTGAGCCTGGTGAGTGTGTCCCTGAATCTGCAGGCTAACTGGATAAGCTCCACCATAAACAAAGGCAGTCAAGCATCTTCCCATGAACTGGGAGGCTTCGGCTCAAACACTTAGCCAGGCGTTTTGGCCTCTGAGCAAATCGTGTCGTCTGCCGGGCTCGGCGACATCTGCTTCTCTAAGCCAGGAACCGGCAACTTTCATTGGCGTTCTGTTTTTAATGTCAAGGGTTTAAAAGTGGAGCCAGAGATGCATCCACACACGCCCCACAGTGAACTGAAAACCGGCAGGGCAGGGTTCCCCAATTGGCAGCCTGCAAGAGTCAAATGTCTGGGCTGCGGCCTCTGGCTTTGCATTGCTGCTGGAATCCAGTCATCGAGGAAGAGTAATCGGGGAGCCCTGTGGTACAGTGTGCAGCACCCAAGAGGAGGAGGGAGAGGCCGAAAGAAGCCTCCGTGTTTTGCCTGGAAGCTTATTTTCAGAATTAGAAATCAAAACAATAGATCAGGTCCCACGGTTTCTCTTACAAAACACCATGGGAGCCTAATTCACATGGGGAGGAGCTTAGTCACGGGGGGGGGGGGGCGGGGGGATTAGGAGCAGGCACTGACTGAGGGTCCTGTGTGAAGTATACAGACAACGCTAGTCCCAAGTAAACCAGATGGTTTCCCTGAAGTTCTTCAGGGAAATTAACTGTTAATATTTATAATTGTAATGTTACAATCCCCTGATTAGTTTTCTGTTTTCCTTCTGCTTTACTTTGCTTTGTTTTCATTTGCCTGCTTAATGTAAAATGAAGCTGAGCGTAGAGATGGAGAGTTCAAATCCAAAAAGTAAAAATCCAGACCAACTAGTTAACAACTCTGTGATTGTCTCTTTATGCTTAATTGGTTGGTTGGCACAAAGTATTGGCCTGGATTTTTACTTTCTGGTCCTGAAGTATCCACCTCTGTCTGACAAAAAGCATATAAAATATTTACTACAAATGTTACCTTATTTGTAAATGCCTGCATTGAATTAACAGATGTACAAAAAAGTGGCATGCTGTCACAATATAGCACAATATAATTCTAGATCTGGAGCTGGTTGGAGTGAATATGGTTGAAGTAAGAAATAAATGCCTATTTTCTGATCAGGTTCAACAAATGTTACCTTTCGCAATCTGATCTCAGGCGATACACAATACACCCACAAGGGGTCAGTATAATTCCATTAAGTAGAAAACATTACAAAAACTGACACACTGAAGCCATCCATCAACTGACACTTCTACACCAAGAACTAACAGGTGCGGTTCTCTAGTGTCACTTTGTATATATAGGGGGTGTACAAAACAAGGATAAAACTAACACCTAAAAATATATCAATATGACAGGTCTAATGGGGGGCAGGCTGCCATTTGTCTTCCTTGGAATGCTGTCCTACACACCCTTGACCATGGAATGTTGGATCAGTCTTCAAGCAGGAAAACCTCCAGTTCCCAGAGATTGCAAATGCCCCAGAACTGCTCACAATGGTTCAGTGATGTGTGCTTCCAGCGACTGAGGTGTCCATTTGACTTCATGCTGCTATTCATAAAGCCACTTTTGAATTTCTGTAGCAGCATCCAAGGAGGCATTTCTATATTGGGATTTTGGAAAAGTTTAAACTGTGTTTGCACCATATGATGCACCAAGTACCCATATTCCTTGGCTGTTAAACAACAATGCAGAGCAATAATTGGACCGGATTTCTCCCCAAGATGACTGTCCACACCAAAACATTGTGAGCTGAAGGCTTCAACTTAATGTTTCCAGCCTATTCCTTGAGGTCTCCATTCATTGTACTTTTTTGTTCCCTCCCAGCCCTGTGTCCTGTGATGGACTGGCATCCTATCCAGGGTGTTCCCCAGCTCTGTGTCCTGTGATGGACTGGCATTCCATCATCCAGGGTGTCCCCCAGCTCTGTGTCCTGTGATGACCTTGGAACCCCCAGAGTTTTTTTTCTTCCTACTTGGGAGTTTTTGGTTCCTCTCCTCTGTTTCTATCTGGCTTTCTTTCTTTGTCTTTCCTTGTCCTTGTCTTTGAATCGTTCTGTATAAATGATGCAGGAATGTATTATGATAAATCCATGTGAAGCGCTTTGGGGCGACTCGGTTTTGACGGGCGCTATATAGATTGAAATTGAACTGAACATAGATGACAGACCACATGTATAGTTAAGATGTGCTCGTCGTCACATACAGGCCATCAGTACTCTATGGATAAACCTACAAGCAAAACAGGCAGGCTGTGACGACGCGTGGAATTCATCTGAAAAGAGGCTTGCTAAAGAAAACACGGTACGATGTTCTCAGAGGAATCACTTCTCATTTAATCATCAAAAGTTTGGAGGTTGCAATCGGGATTTGTGTACATACAGTTCTGTGCGGTGGCTGAACAATGACAATGTTCAGTGCCATTCAAAAGTTTGGGGTCACCTAGAAATTTCCTTGTTTCCAAAAGAAAAGTGATTTTTGTCCATTAAAATAGCATCAAGTTAATCAGGAACATGGTGTACACACTGGTAATGTTGTAAATGACTACTGTAGCTGGAAGTGGAATATCTACATTGGCCAATTATCAGCAACCGCCAGTCCTATATTCCAGCGGCACATTCTGTCTGTGAATCGAAGTTGGATCATTAGAAAGCTCTTCATGTTAGCACAGCTGAGAACTGTTGTGCTGATTAAAGCAGCAATAAAATTGGCCTTCTTTAGTTTAATTGAGTATCTGGACCATCAGAAATTGTGGGCTTGATTGAAGACTCAAAATGGCCAGAAACAAAGAACTTTTTTATTGAATACCAGCAGTCTGTTCTAGTTCTAAGAAACGGAGGTTATTCCATGGGAAATTTAGGTAACCCCAAACTTTTGAGAGGCAGTGTAAGCAGAATCAAAATTACAAAGTAGATTAAGTCTTTAATGATGGAGTGTCATGATGGCCGCCGTGAAAAACCCGTCAATATTCGAGGGGGTCCCTCATCTCCCTATTGTTGCGTAATACCGATCTTGAGACCCCCTTAAAATTTTGCTTTTGAGGTTTTCAAGGGGTCTCATAGGTTAATCGGGGGGTTTCGGACCCCCCCATATTTCACACACTGGCCTCCATGCATCCAGTTTGGGGACTCTGCATGTTCTCCCCGTGTTGAGCTGGTTTCAAAAGACATTCATTTAATCTCTGAATCCCTCCTAATGTTTCATTTAGACATATCACATAACGCATACTACTTTGATTTACTACAATGAAGTTAAATATAAATGTAAAAATGGCTGAAAAGCAGAAAAAGTGGATATGTAATACTGACATAAAAGCATACTGTCACTGACATAAAAGCATACAGGTGCATGCTTATTACATTCTGAAACCTGTACAACAACAAATCACAAGGATTTTTTTATGTGCATGTTTGCAATAAAATTAAACTTATATACAAACTGAATCTTTTGATGGCAGGAGTACAGCATATTCATATATGTTGTACTGTATACTTGTCATAAATAGCTGAATTAACTTTCTCACTTTGTCTAGCACGTGATACATTAGCATTAGAGTTTATTCTTACTTCGTTAAGTACAAACTGTTGTCCCCCTCATAATCGTTTTACACAACTGCACTGCCACGTGTGAATAGCCTTGACGCAGATAAATCAAAATATCCTAAAAACGTTAAAATCTTACAATCCCTATAAATATTTAAATCTTAGCGGACCGATTAAATAAGCATATATTTTCAGTATGCTTAGCACTGGTAGACTGACTAACAATGATGTGTTTAATGTGCATTAAGTAAAGTTTCGTAATGATTGGACCGGTCTGCCCTCGCATCGCCAGAGCAAACGCACATTATGTACAGTACAGATACGCAGCATTCTCTGCTCCTGAATCATTGCGGAACAGCGCATTTCTGCATACAATATAAGCACCTCCCAGCTCCACGCGACTTTACTGTCGGCATTTTGAATGATATTTTTCTGGTTTTACGTTTGCATCTCTGTTTATATTTTATACTTTTAAAAAGAATTGATAAAACAAATGAATGGCACTGGCTCACCTGATGAACGCTGGATGCTATTAAAATGCACGGCAGGAGCCAAGTCATAACTATAAACCAGTGTTAAATTCATTGAAGCCAGACTCCGATTCTTGTAAGACTAAATAAAACGTGTCGCTTTACTGTAGTTTAAAGCATGCTGGAGTCCGCCTCCTCGGTGACAGCCTCCTCGGCTTTAGCGAAGTCCTTACTCCAGGTTCCCTTTGAGGACGGTACCCGAGGCTCTGCTGGAGTGGTCCGCCTGGCTTGCTGTTTCCTTGATCTCCGCCTACGTTTGTGCACCGCGGAAACTGCTCCTTAAAAGGAAACCCGTTGCGACGGAAAGTGAAATTATGATATTATATCCACACCCTGGCCAAACGTCTCGAACGTTTACAACGGCGCCATCAGCACACGGAATGAATTAATTGAGAAATTTTCACGTCAACAAAACAGTATGTGTCTTTCCAGTCACTGCATCAACACACATGGGCCTAACTCACTGATTATATAACAAAATGTCTTTTAATGTTTTGTTTAATGCTGTCCAAAGGTGTCCATTGGTTTGCAATATTGTTTGGATTTGTATAATTACTTAATGATATGGGACCTTGTCACCCTGGGATGTTCTCTGCCTTGCACCCATAGCCGCTGGGTTTGGCTTCAGACCACCTGTGACCATGGGCGTAAATCATGGGGGTGGGGAGGTTGTTGCCCCCCCAGTAAATCAAAACCAGCTAATACAACCCCCCCAATAATCATGTTTCCCCCCCAATGTTCCAGCCAAAGTTACACCCTTGCCTGTGATCCTGAATAGATTACATTAGATTAGATAGTACTTTATTAATCCCTCGGGAAGGTTCCTCCGGGAAATTTAGTTCCAGCAGCAGTGTACCGACACGTTACAGTCAC
>JAABNY020000136.1:5200766-5227773 GCA_015164015.2 Brevimyrus niger | reverse complement strand
CACACCGCCCCCTCCCCAGGTCACACCGCCCCCTCCCCAGCTCTGAGCGGGTTTCAAGTCCCCTGCACGCAGACGGCAGGGGTATTTATTTAAACCAACTGGCCATTTGTATCACTACAGTGCAACAAGAAAAGTTTAATAAACCTGACTGGAAAGGCAGGACGGCAAAGTTCAAGCAGATATCAGCAGAGTGTTTCCCTCATAACCGGATTCTGCTCATTTTACGATGACTTGAATTATGAAATTATGCCTTTATGATGGTGATTTTCATGTTTAGTGATAAACTGTATGATACTTTCTACTGAAAGGGGATTGCGTCATAATGCAGCCATGCTTCCAGGCCATGCAGCAATCGCAAGGGTAAACATCTCATACAGTGTTTATCACTGTATCACACTGTTATTTTTTTGCGATTGACAATAGTTATTCATTTACTTTTTTATCTATTTGTTTTTTAAAATGATATTTCGTTTAAGTATTATTTTACTACCTAATTCTTATGTATAAGTACAGTTTTTGTGTTACCTTTATTTATAAAATTAAATTTAAGTTAATTTTTAATAATCCCTCAATTATAAAGCACTTTCGGTCAACTCAGTTGTTAAAAACAGTTGTTTTTAAATGTGCTGTACAGATAAATTGACTTGACTTGAATCATTTATTTGTCATACATTCAAATTCAGCTTGTGATCAGTAAATATCACCACAGTAAGCCAAGGAACATCGCTGCACTATTCTGAAAACAGGCAAAAGTGGCGTTGCCTTAAACCACTCATTTCAAGATGCTGTCAGCCATGGCAGCTTCCAGAAGTACTCCGTGGCAAGGTGTGGGCAGTAGGGGGCACTAGTGAGCACGTACCTTTCTTGGTGTAGGCCAGTCGAGGGGCCTGGGGCAGCACGGGGTTGCAGGCCCGTCTCAGGGGCAGGTCGTAAGCGCCGCAGACTCGGGTGTCGGGGTACAGCGCGCAGGTGAAATAGAGCGGCCCGTCATCCCGGACGTCGGCCAGATGACAGAGCACCACCTCCTCACACCCTGGAAAACACACAGCAGAACCCATCCCCCTGTCCTCCACATGTGCATACTGTATAAATGGGGGGGTGAGCCCTGGGTGGGTGGGGGAGGGATGGGGGGCGGCCTACGTTTCAGACACCAAATCTCTGCTTGGCGCGCTGAGTATTGGTGCTTGAAGATCCGATAGAGCAACCGTGGGACGTCCTGGCTAGAATCCACACGGACGGCTCCGCTGTCAACAGTGGAAAACACGTCATCTACAGCATCTGTGGATGTGGTGTCATGGTCAGAAAGGGGCATAAAATCCTTCTATCCATCCATCCATCCATCCACTGTCAACCCCCCATCCATCCATCCATCCATCTGTCCACCGTCAACCCCCCATCCATTTATCCATCCATCCATCCAGCCATCCATCCATCCATCCATCCATCCATCCATCCATCCATTCCTCCATCCATCTATCCATGCTACAACAAGGGTCAAAACAAACCAATCCCAGGAAGAACAGAGGAATAAGCCATATGGGATGGGGGTCCATCAGAAGGCCCAAACACACACACACACACACACACACACACGCATGCATGCACTCATGCTCACGCACACACACACACACACACATAGATACACACTCACTTAAGTAAGGAGCTGGTCATGATTAAAAGAAAAAAAACGACCAATAATTGTTAAGGATCTCTCATCCATAGTATAAACCCATAAAAATTTGTAGAAATGCTTTTTTTATTGATACTTTATAGATCCCTGTTAGGAAGTTGTCTTTCTTCCATGTCCCAACTTGCTCTCCATGAGACACACATGACAGACCCATATACAGATGAGAATACTGGTTTTCAAGGTTACCTGACACTGGGACCTGTGGGACATGTGGAGGGGCGACACTGGGGCAGGCAGGAGGTGTCTTCGGACGGGTGGCCAGGTCCGACTCTGCAAATGGGGGGACGGGGGCATCAGCACGCCCTCACTGACACTCCATGAGGCCGTGGACAGAAAGCGGAGAACAGCTCTGACCGCTGGGGAGGTTTCCTACCGTTCCAGAAATAAACACGCTGGAAGACAGTGACTGATGCTTGGTAATCCGCTTTGCTTTCACCAGTCGCTGGTAAGGCTGCATCAGCTAAACAAGGTTTGCGGAAAAAAACACACAATTATCCAATCCAAGCATGTTAAGGAGCGGGGATCTGAGGCTAACAGAGGGTTGTGTTCTTTTTTATGAAACCTGATGTGATTATGATGCCTGATATGTGTGAATAAACACAGACTGCATTACATTTTATTTATTTAGCCGACCGAAGTGACAAACATTTTTGAGAAAGGGTTAGACCAGGGGTGGCCAATCCTATCCGCAAAGGGCTGGTGTATATGTGGGTTTTTGCTGTAACTCCCTAATTAGATTACTAATTAGAGCACTGATTGGCTGAAGAGTCCTCACACATGGGTTTGAACAGCTGACCCGCAGGTTATTCCAAGAACCTGCATAACCAGCGGCCCTTTGTGGGTAAGATTGGCCACCCCTGGGTTCGACAAACCCCAGTGCAGCTGAGGGTCTTGCTTAACGGCCCTACAGTGATTTTGATGACACAGACAAAGTGATTTGAACCAACAAGCCTCAGCTACAGCATAATCCTGTTGCGACGACAACATGACCCTGCCGTCATAACCACGTCACCAGTGACCACCCCACTGCCTGCTTACCAGGTACATCTGGCATGATCTATCAGTGTTTGTCATCAAGGTCTATCAGTGTTTGTGATTAAGCTTTACTCATGAACTACTTCTGAAGGTCCGTATCTTTGCCCAACAAAAAGCGTCTCATTTCATGACAGCCTCCATGTATGGTTTGCAAAAGAGAAACAAAAAAGCTGCAACTTCTGCATTTTTGCATGTGATACAGAATGACAGGGGGCCAAATAACTGTCGCGGTGCTTTTCCCACAAAAATTACAATCTTAATACATATAAAGTACAGTAGTACTTTGGTTTGCGAGCATAATTTATTCCGGAAACGTGCTTGTAATCCAAAGCCCTCGTATATATATATCAACCCCATTAGAAATAATGGAAACTCAGATGATTCGTTCCACAACCCAAAAATATTCATAAAAAAATTATTAATATAAAATACAAAGTAAAAATACATAAAACAGATTAACCTGCACTTTACCTTTGAAAAGAATCATGAATGGTGTGAGGGAGACGAGAGAGAGGAGAAGAGGAGGGTTATTTCGTATAACTAACGGAATCACTGCTATCTGTTGGCTTACTGGAATCTTCTTCTTTTTGTGCGACTTTAACAAGGGACCCATCCAATGACAGCTGCTTTTGTCTCCTTTTCGATTTTGCAGAAATGTAGACAAAACAGATTCATCGCTCACACTGCTACGGCCTTATTTGGATGGCGCTTATCAATTAAATTTTGACTATATAAGTGAGGAACGCTGACTGAGACTGAGCATAGGAGACGATTACCCACAATCCCACAGTGAGAAAGAGAAGAACCATCAACTCAACTGTGATCACGTGACACTAGGCAGACAAATATACATAATACTCGCATTGCAAGACCTTGCTCATTTATCAAGTTAAAATTTATTTAAAATTTGTGCCCGTTTTGCAAAACACTCGCTGACCAAGTTACTCCCAATCCAAGGTTTTACTGTAAAACAAAATTTTATTGTGTTAATTTCCAAATGCTCACATTGGCTAATTGAGGGTTACAATGGGCCAGGATCACTCAGCCCAAAGCAGAGCCGCAGGCTGTACTTACTGACGGTGAAGTTTTGCCCTCCCAGACTGAAGGTGAACTCTTTACTGTACTTGACCTTTGACCCGCAAGGCTCCCTGCCATCCGCCGGCCCATCTGCGTCCCAGTCCTCATCGTTGCACATCAACACGTCTGGGTGACTGAGTAGGCTGCACATGATGGTGCCTGAAACACACCAGAGACACGGGAGAACCTGATGACTGGCAGACCCAGGCAGAACCTGAGGCAGAACCTGAGGCAGAACCCAGGGCTCCTCAGGGAGACCCAAACCCGCAGTGAACGATAAACCCATAAAAAAACACAGTTGAAACCGAAACCTTATAACAGCAAAATAGGGAAAGTAAAATCTGTTATTAGGCCCGTAGAAAATCTCCACGTGTCACTGTGGTCATACAGAAATATAGACGCAAAAAATAAAGCAGAAATCTCTGGTCATGCAGGCGTCTGGTTTCTGTAATGGCACGGCTAATTCTGACAGAGGCTTTAAGCATATCAGGCACCAGAGAGACCCTGGGGTTAAAGGCCCACCCCCATTGAAGATGTTGCGGTTGAGGATGAAGCCATCGCAGCAGGCGTCTTTGCTACAGGCCTCCAGGCAGAAGCGGTGGACGTCCGTCAGCGAGGCCCCTGCCGTCCGGAACACCACTGTGCGGTAGGAACCCGAGGTCGCCTGCTGGAAGGGCAGCCACTCCAGCGTCTTTGTGGACCTGGTGGTGAACTCATGACCTTCATCAGAGACCAAGAGGGCAGGCAGGAAAGTCAATCACTGGCTCCATGGCATCTGTACAGCCACAATCTTAATCAATAAAATACCAATTTTTATACATATTTTTAAATTTCTTTAAAAAATATCACTTAGACTTAAGTGGCTGGATATTAACAGGGAAACTATTTGGTCACAGAGCAAACCCGACACCAACTGAAAGTGGGTCCTGGTCACTCTGAACATCCCTAGTCTACCCAGAGCTGTCATGGCTTCCACTGGCCTTGAAAGATCATTTAAAACTGGCAGATTCATCCCCATAATGAGCCCCACTGCAATATATAATTGGGTAACACCTTATTTAAGGACATGTTTTTAGCAATATACATTCATAAGAAAAATTATAAAGCATTATTATTTATGTCCATAAATATTTATCAAACGGCATAACACATTATAGCCATGTGTGTCATGCATTATGAATGCTCTATGGAGCACTATAGATACCTTTATAAAGCATTAAAATGGTCAGTACTGCAGTATTGCATTAAAAAGGTATCTATAGTGCATTATAGACAAGAGATTCATAAAACAGTCATAATGCGTAATACACATGGTTATAATGTGTTAGGCCTAGTGATAGTATTTGTTGTCATGTTTATAATGCTTTATGAGTGCATTACGAATGCGTTTAAAAATTACTTAATTACAAATTTACTTAAGTGTTACCCATATTTTTCCAGTATGCAAATTAGCGCCCCGCTCTGACTTAACAACGTGAAGCTACCTTTCTTCCTCAGCACGACGAGGTTGTCCTTGTCACCTCCTTTCAGCCTCAATAGGCAGCGGAGACTCTGGTGCAGATCAGCGCCTGGATTTCCCATGAACCCTTTTGTCTATGGACATCAGGACACACTCATGTTCATAAAGGCACGGCAAAGCGGAAATAACACATACTGTCATTCGTATCACAAACCCAAATCTTACTTGTCTGCAGAACATTACAATAAATAGTTAAAGCATTCATGTGTTCATATTGCAGACATAGCTGTAGGATACAGTAAAAGACTGGATAAGGCTTTTAATACCTGGGCAGCAGCTTCACACAGGACATTAGCGCTGTCGGTGCTGTAGACGTCGCAGCGGGTCTGATGATCCCCATCGGTATAAAGCGCCAGGTGATGGCAGGCGTCGTCCTCAGCGCAGCCTTGGGGTTTGGACAGCCGCATACACAGACCTCAATGCTTAAACTTCTCAAGCCGAAATACTTAACCAAGGGAGCAGCGCTGCGTACCAGCCACACAATCTCTGATGCCCTTCTGGAGGCCTTTGTCGGTCATCCTAGAGCTCAGAACGACGGCTTCTTCTGCCTCGAGGATCAGCTGAGATCTCGGCACCGTTTCAAATTTCTCCATCACTGAATTCAGGTAGGAAAAAAGGCTGGATTAAAAAATATATGCATCTATTTCACAGATTCCACATCTAGAAACCATTTGAAAGCAAAATGTCATTTTATCTGAAGTTACACTAATATTGTCATAAAGCATAAGCTAAAAACTAATTTTGACTTCAACATCAAGACTAAAATTTCAACTAAAATTATCTACAGTATGTATTTATAACAGAATTTATCTATTTATCTTCCAACTTCAAAGTAAATAACTGAAATATCCTCGATACACAGCTCCTGAATTTTGCTGCCATCAGGGTCATAGAGGTGGCAGGGATGCCTCTTTAGGCCCCCCCCAAAAGCATCATCAGGGGCCTGCTGGGCAAACTATAAATGCAGGACCTGCAGTTCTTCAGAATGAAAGTAAAAGCCCTAGAGAGGACCTTAGGTGACATTTTCTCAGGGGGCCCAGAATTTCTAGCTATGTCCCTGGCTGCCACACGCTGATCATGTGATCACCGGCCCCAGCAAATCTGTATGCTGCACTCCGGTCATGTGATCAACAGTCTAGGCAGATCCATGCTGCGACACTCCTGATCATTTGACACTGATTATGTAATCACGGGTCCCGGCAGATCCCTACTTCGACACTCCTGCTCAGCTGGGGCTTCATCGGCAGCTGTCCAGAGCATCCGCTCGCCGCTGGGGGTGACACAGACCCAGCTGCCAGCCTGAGCACCCTGCTGGACTGGCTGAAATTGCCCCTTTGTGGTGCAGCTCATGCCGCTCTTCTGACACTCGGTTATACCTGTGTGACAGACACAGTCATCATGGCCAAGGCTCGGGCGACACGCATGCACATGTGCACACGGCCAGCGGCAGAGTCTCTACGCAGCTTACAGTGTGCTGCTCTGAATGCCCCCGCAGACACAGTTGACTTGCCCACGGGACACCGGCTGCAGGAGTCTCGTCCTTCCTGGTCCTGGTAGGTGCCCAGCGGACATGGGGAGCAGACCTGGCCGGCAAAGAATGTCCCAGCCGGACACGGCACTGCCACAGGGGAAGCGTGATTAAGCGTGTGGAGAACGTGCAGCAACGGTGTGTTCAGCTGGCAGGAGAGCGCCTTCATACAGGATGACCAGGGGGATCAAAGACCATGTGTTTATTGGACTACAATATCACAACAACGTTCCCACAACGCAGGCGGCGAATACACACCGCATCCCGCGACTCCGGCGAGGCGCAGGTACCCCGGCAAGCAGGTGAAGTTCACGGGTGGGGCGTGGAGCACGATGGAGTCCGGCAGGAAGACGGAGCGGAAGGCGGCACTGCGGATCACGCCCAGCACACCCTCTGTCAGCCTCCCAGTACTGAATGCCAGATCTGCAAGGGTTCAGAGAGTAAAGTCAGGAGCAGGGAAGAGATTGGAAGACATTACTAGCCTTGTGCAACGGGTTCACTGGAATGCTTACTCACAATCACAATCACAAGACTAAAGACAATGCAAAACATTACAGACAGTGAAGAACAACATAAGATGATGCAAAACAGTCCAAGTAACTGCAAAATAATACAAGACAGTGGAAAATAGTGCGAGACAAAACAGTCCAAAAACTAGAAAATATGCTGATGAAGTAACTGATAAAGTGACTTATAAAATGCAGTAATGGTGCTATAAAGTGCAGTTTCCATAGATGTGACTGTCATGGGAAACATGGATGGGTACAGCATGAACAACAGCCAAAAATGCACAAAGCGGATCTGAGGACAGGCAGGACGGGGCTGCCTGTTGGGCGGGGGGGTTCCGTCCTCCTCACCTACGTCACGCAGATCAGGCAGAGCTTCCACGGGGACGTCGGACATGCGTGCCCAGCGCGCGATCTGGACCATGACGATCTCGTCGTCCAGGCACTCCAGAGACACGGAGGACGCATTACAGATGGACAGCGAGCTCCACGCTCCTGAGGAGGGCACCTGTGACGCAGAACCAGGCGGGAATAAAATCCCCATAGTAAAGATCACCAAAACCCACCAGTGGTGCACAGATCACCATCAGAATTTTACACACTATTCGCCCCGCACTTCATAGTTCATCCTTTGGAATGTGATCCCACCTGCAATAAGCAGGTACATACATACCGTATTCTGTTTGCTATTCTGTCTTGGGTGGGAGCCGTATTTCCATGTGCAGATCCCCCCCCCCCTCGCCACCACACCTGACAGAGTGAGTCCAGGGGCAGGACCCTGCTATACCTGCAAGCTGCACAGGCCGTTGGCCCTTAGAGCCTGGAGTAAATTCGTCTGAAGTCCGGAGGACTGGGAACTGCAGGCCTCCTGCTTGGGAGACAGGGACAGTCGGAGGGAGATGTCAGCCTGGACCAGCTGCAAGCCCTGGGGCCCTGGGGGAGAGCATGCAAGATGGTGGTCAGTAATAAGGGATGCTGGGAGAGAGAGAGGGTGGTCAGTAATAATGAATGTTGGGGGAGAGAGGGTGGTCAGTAATAAGGAATGCCGGGAGAGAGAGAGGGTGGTCAGTAATGAGGAATGTTGGGGGAGAGCATGCAAGATGGTGGTCAGTAATAAGGTATGCTGGGAGAGAGAGAGGGTGGTCAGTAATAATGAATGTTGGGGAAGAGAGGGTGGTCAGTAATAAGGAATGTTGGGGGAGAGAGGGTGGTCAGTAATAAGGAATGTTGGGGGAGAGAGGGTGGTCAGTAATAAGGAATGTTGGGAGAGAGAGAGGGTGGTCAGTAACAAGGAATGTTGGGGGAGAGAGGGTGGTCAGTAATAAGGAATGTTGGGGGAGAGAGAGGGTGGTCCGTAATAAGGAATGCTGGGAGAAAGAGAGGGAGGTCAGTAATAAGGAATGCCGGGAGAGAGAGAGAGAAAGAGAGAGAGAGAGAGAGAGAGAGAGAGAGAGAGAAAGAGAGAAAGAGAGGGTGGTCAGTAATGAGGAATGCTGGGAGAGAGAGAGGGCAGAGGATGATCAGTAATAATGAATTCTGTGAGAGAGCAAGTCAGAGGGTGATCAGTAATAAGGAATGCTGGGAGAAACAGGATGGTCAGTAATATGGTCAAGCAAATGAGAAAAGAGAAAGTGATAAACAATTACTTCCACAAAGCAACAAGCACCCTAAAGTATACGACGGACGATCACCACTACACATAACAGACTGTAAGAGATTCTACTATAGGCAACACAACAACAGAAAGAAAAGAATCTATAAGGAGGTAAAATTCAGCTCAATTAGAAGAACAGATGATGGCAATTTCATACCAGTTGCGCAATAAGTACATCTGCGAATACTTTTGCGAGACGCAAAGCCGAAAAATGGCCATTAGGGCAAACTGTCCACAATCTGTGGTAAAACTTCTATTAACAGTCTGATTTATGAAGTCCAGAAACGATGCACTTTTTTTTTCTTCCTGCTATCTTGAGAGGACAAGATACTTATCTGGTGATCTCAACATAACAGAAGTTATCACCTTGAGATCACAACTTTTATCTTTTGATTTCCTATGTGACACAGATAATTGCTGTAACTGCCTGCTTCACTGTGCACATCAAAGAATCAACACACAGCACTATGCTATTGAAATAAACTCCCTGTTTGGGCCGCTAATAATCTAATAAGCTAATAAAATGTATTGCTTCTGTCTAGTTTTGTCATTGTGAGAAAATTGACTTGCACTTTTTATAAGGGTGTTGGATGGGTTAACTTAAGCTACAAGTCATGATTGTCCAATCAGAGTTTAGGTAAGAAGCATTCCTATTAGACAATCATGACTTCTAGCTTAAGTTAAGGCAGTTAATGGAAATTCTGCTTTGCGGAACACCCAGAGTTGCCAGATCTGCGGTTGTCCCCCCAGTTAGGCTATTTTGGAAAAACAGTTGCAAGTATATATTAAGAGGTCACAGGGCTGCGGGTTTTTGGGGCTGCTTTCATGATGTTCCCCAGCAGGGGACTGTAAGACTTAAAAGACATGAATTTTTATGAATAGTGACTCCTAATGCTGAGTAATACTGAATTGCTCGTCACTTAAAGTCGGAGACAGACGTACACAGAAAGCAGGGGTGGCAACTCTCAGCCATCCGACTTGACACTCTTCCAGACTCTCAAGCAAGCAATCTTACGGCAAATATATATACTATTCCATTATGAACCTAAAATTAGCTACATCAGTTTGCAAACCCTGCAGACTAATTATAACGTAATAAAACTGTTACATCCATGTAAATGCGTCTGCATGTGTGTGCAGTGTAGTCTCAAACTAGAAGTCTCACTCCAGCCAGTTAACGTGATGTCATTGCGTTTAGCTGTGGTTTTAAAATTTGTACTATTTTTAAATTAAAACATTTGAATGTGATCGACATGCAAAATACTGGTTTATTTCTTTGAGATACAGTATACGGGGATTTGAAATACTGGGTTAGTTTCAGCCTCTGATTGGCAGATTTTAAGCAGACCTTGGGCTGGAGATTATTAGTGGACCTGGCAACACTGGGAACCTCCCCCCCACACAGATAAAAGCTATGTGGTGACCACAAAAAAAGTGTGTGATCTCAAGTTAACTTTGTTACTTAAAAAGTTATATACACAGTATAACATATATTATATATATGTTATATAATATAAAACAATGTAATTTTGTTATAACACCTTTCATCATCTCGAGAAAACGGGGAAAAAAATTATGAATCTCTAGACTTCAGTTCTGATTTGGCATGGGGACACAAATCAAGCAGGTTACAATTTACATTTGCAGCATACGCGGTAAATGCTAGAAGTAGGAAGTAAATAGGGCAGGCTGCCAGAGTATTGTCCAAGTGAATGAAAGAAATGTGACAGTTTCAACAAGATGTGAGGAGAAACAGCATAGCAATAGGCACGTTCCCACCTCAGGAACTCGATTGCAGTTCCTCATATGTAGCCCTTGAAAAGTGGCCAGTGGAACTACCAAAGTTACCATTCAAAGTAAACCTAGAAACTTTTAATCAGGAGCTTGATTCCAGAACTTCAGTGGGAAAGTGTCTAAAGTCAGGCTAAGCTGAGCAAGTTCTGAGCTCTGCTGTGTCCCATTGGCTCACAGATGGAAAAATACGACTGGAACAGTGGGTAGTTACTTTGGCAGGCTTGAGAAGATGGAGCTTCCGACACCCATTTCTTGGTGGCGATGTCACACAGGAAGCCAGGAACAGGAAGTGTGTTAAAATAGCCCTGACTGCACTGCAGATGGCACAGCTGTTTCAGCTCCAACGGCTCATCGCAGAGAAATGCACCATGGGTAATGAGCACATCCTCAAATGGAAGTGGACACTGTGGAGCTGAAAAATTAAAACATAGAAACTGGAGCACGATTCAGCTTGATAGTCAACAGCTAGATATCCTAATGAGGTCAAAGGATTAAGTATATCCGGGTTAAAGTTCACACATGCATCATGAATGGGGTATATAGGAGAGAGACGAGGTGCATGCAGAACCTCTAAGCAATGCAAGATTGAGGTTCTTACTCTAAATAATCATATAATTTTATTACAGAGTGAATTACTGACCAAAAAAATGTGGGGAAAAATTGAACAAATAAGAAAATAAAGACGAAATGTGGAAAGTGTACCATGACAGGCTGGGCCCTTTGCAGTGCTACGTGTGACTCTGGTGCCAGGAAGCTCCTGGCCACTCTGTGACTGGACACACCAGCAGTCGTCCTGGTCACACTGCACCGGAGCAAAGAGCCGCCCGTCCTCCTGGCAATCCGGCTCATAGCCAATCCCGGCCTCGCGTCGCATCACCTGACGCTTCAGCGTCTCACACCAGCCGGGGCCTGTTGACATCCGACAGGCGGAGAGCAGGCGCTATCGTTTTAGCATCCTCCAGGAAGGTGGGGGAAACGGGTGCGTTAAATGACCTTACATTGCAGATCCCCGCTTCTGCTGCGTGAAGCTGACTGGACGGCTCTACCGGTGATGGGACTGACACACCAGGCCTCGTCTCCATCCCGCTCTCCCGTCTGCAGGATCGCAAAACCCCCATCCTGAAAACGCAGGTCCGTTGCCTCGGTAACCAAGAAACAACAAACTCACAAAAGTAAACACCCCAAAACGAAAGCACATGCAAACCTTCTGACACAAAGGAACACGTGGAGGAAGCGGTTTGATACTAGTTTCAGAGGCTGATGGTATCCAGCCAGAAAGCAGTGCGCGCGTCTGAGCTTGCTGACAGGGGCTCTCACCTGAAATAGAAATCAAAGCCATAAATGTGAAATCCCACAGTGGCCGGGACCAAATAGGCAGAAAACATCAGCTAGAATAATCCACTTGCTGATGCATCACAGGACGCCCACTAATGACCCCAAACACTGCACGGAACACACTTACACTGCGGCAACTGTGCACTGCGCCCGGTCAGGGAGCCTTCGATGTAGCTGCCATTCTTGTCAACACACCAGCATTGGCCTGTCTCCAGAGCATACACAGATAAAATATGGGCACGCATGCTATTAACTCTACTAGAAGATTAGCCTTCATCTAAATAGCTTTTCCTTTAACACCACATATTCATTTAATACCATATATAAGACATATACAACCAGAGAGGCCTTAATTCAGTGGCTAGTCATAACCTTAAGGCAAAGGCACTAATGGAAATTAATACAGGATACTGTCAAATCGGACCACAGGAGAGCATGTGACCTGTACTGTAGTAGCACTGGGTGGGCAGCCACTGGCCATCGGTGTCACACTGAGGACTGTAGGGCTGGTATCCCAGCAGGAAGGACTCTCTCCCCAAAGCCGAGGGACCGAAATGAGTCCGCCAGGAGAAACGCAGAGCTGCGGGGAGGAGCAGGCAGAGAGCAGCCATCACCATCAACTCATGAGCATCTGAAAGATACGACGGCTACCGCCAATAGGGGACTTTTTTTAAATTCAGTTACCACCTGCAGTACATGTCATTTTTAAAAGAACACGGAAAACGTGGTCTGGCAAGATAGTCAGCATGGAGCATGCAGAGCGTTGGTTTGTCAGGACTGAAGCCTGCAGTTAGGAACTTAACCAGAGCTGCAGTAGAAAAATCACACATCTGCTGACTTGGGAAAAATCACTGGAAAAAAGTGCACCGATTAGGTAATAAATGAAAATAATAATTATTATTATAAGCTCGGGTCACTCAGGAGAAGCAGCCACTCTATATCTGAGCGCACCGTTAAGATGGTGAGTACATATGACACATCAATAAGGCTTCATATTCACATCTCAGACTGGGCACCAGTGACTGACATACCGGAGTGGGCAGCGAGGCGCAGGGCTGAGTCTGCAGAGCTCAACAAGCGCTCAGATATGAGGCCCCCAGGCAGGTCCTCCCGGAGCTCCTCTGGCGTGAGACTGAGGCCTCTGGCTAGAAGGAGGCTGTAAGCTAGGGGCAAGTTTGAGCCGTCGGGGACCGGAATCACATCCTCTGCCTCCCGTTGGAAGCGGCTGAGCTGACGGTGCACCTGGGAGCAGCGGCCCAGACCTGCGGGAGGAGCAGAGGGGCACAGAAGAAGCCGGGATGAAACCGGGACAGAGCGGAGAAACACAGCAGTTCTGTAGAGGCCTTCTTCACCCACATTTTGGAATCTGGCCGGCGGCGGCTTCCGTGTCGGCGATGGCGTCTCCGTTTTCACCGACACACCAACAGCGCCGAAGCGGGAAGTGTCCCAGAGGCTCGCCGAAGTCCGACAGCCGCCCCGGGTAGGCGGTGACGTTCCTCTGCAGCAGCCGCCACAGGCTCAGCGGGTTCAGGAAGACCGACGGCCCGGATAACATCTCTGGATCACCTTCCAGAACCTCCTGGGGGACGTCGCCGAACTCGGCGTACCTCGAGAGGACGGCGAAGACCCTGTGGTGCCCGGCGACAAACAGCTCCTTCAGGAAACCCCGGAAGGAGGCCATGGCGACGGCGTTCTCCCCGTACGCCCTGACCGTGCTGATGAGCTCGCTGATGGGAATGTCTTCGCCGGCGGCGTTGACATCGACCCACTCCCGGTAAAAGGTGAACGCCGACTCTGGAGGGCCATCACACTGGACCGGGTGCCAACTGCCATCCACGTCACAGCGGGGTATGCGGAAGTCGGAAAGTCGGGGCTTCGCAGATGGAGCCCACAGCACAGACCGGACTGCGGCCACAAACTGCTCTGCTGCTGCAGCCTGACAGTCCGTGGGACCTAAACAGGCACAACAGACGTGATGTCACCTTCTATTCAAGCCCTAATTCTAACATTACGAGCTAGTTCAAACGCAAGTTACTGATCAGAGGACAGGAAACCCATACGAAACTCAATGACTGACAATATTAAACATACTGTGAGCTGGATTACTTGGGCTGCCAGTCAGCACCAGGGTTTCCAGCCAATGGGAAACAAGGTCAGCAGAGGGAAGCAGGTGACACTGGGCGGTGACTGATGACCAAGGTGGGTAGTTCTGGTCCAAAGTTAAATTCCAGACTATGATTATATTCAACCAACCAGTTGAGTATTCTGTCACTCTTTATACTCTAGTAGTTGGTTGAAACAAAATCTTGGTCCAGATGATGATACAAGATAACACCCAAGATAACCAATAAAGGAGGATGGAATCAAACACAGATCAGGGGTAGCGTGCGTGTGAAAGAAAAGAAAAAATCCAAAAACAATTGAAAAACTATTCTTCCCACAAAGTATAAGGAAGCAAAAATCAGAGACATAGCCTTAGTGTTTACCTCCTTATCAAGATTTAAGCTCTGCAGTTTTATGACAGACATAAGTTATGCCCTGGCAAGTCTCGGGAACATTTAAAGGCACGGTGGGTTACTCAACAGTTATGATAATAGTAGGAAATGACATAGTGGCTGCCAAGGAGATATAAAATAATAGCCGCTGGACGATTTGGAGCTTTCTGAGCCAATCAGCCACCTGTAGGGCTTGCAGACAACTGAGGACGCATGTGCATCTGGGAGTGCTCTCAGGTACCTGGGCCGAGGGAGTCTAATGCAAAAACAAAGACGCAGCAGGAACTCACAGTGCTCGCTCTGGCTGAGGGTGACAGCCCCTCGCTTCCCCCCACTGCTGTCCACACAGAAGCAGTTCCCCCCAGAGCACTGCCGCGCCACGAAGCTGCCGTCACTCTCGCACTTGGGCACGAAGAGCTGTGAGCCCGCAGACTGATCGGCCCGCACCCTCAGGGCTGCCTCTCTCTCTCTCTCGCACTGCGAGGGGCACCGGGGCCTCCGTCCTGAGGAGCGCGAGCCTGGCACCTCCGTCCCATGGGAGTCGACACACCAGCACTCCAGAGCCTGACACTGCACCTCCTGATACAGTCCTGAGTCTGTGCAGGTGGGTATGTATGCAGAGTTGGGGTCCCTCTCACAGGGCCCAGGCTGGGAAGTTTGGAAAGCAGCGCGGAAAATGCTTCCCACCTCAGTGCTGTCTTCTGCCTTAGACAGGACGATGGCATCCCACAAGGTGTTAAGGAACTGCTCGCTCTCCAGCATCTGTCCTAGAAGCTTTATTAAATTCTGGTTGCTCCTCAAATTTATTGACCGGCCAAAAGAATCTTGGATATCCTGGTCTAAGTTCACATTGTCAGTCCTAACGACCATCTGTGGGGAGAAGATCTTCGCCAGCTGGAGGAGATCTTCACTGGCCTGCATGAGGCCAACTTGGGTGAACAACTGTCTGAAATTAAAAGTGCCTCTACTTCCAACAGCAGCAGTGAAGTTAAAATTCCCAACATTTTTCAGAAACTTTCCCCCAAACAGATTTTCCTGCAGTCTCTTTGGATTAGCAGTCAGACTCAAAGCTTTAAGGGCTTTTGCCCCAGAGGGGAACAAACCCTGGACGACCTCAGCGAGAACATCTCCAAAGTCAGATCTCTCTGCGTCAGGAACAGAGAGCAGCAGGCCAGACTTGGCAAACAGCTCCTGCACTTCTGGGTTACACAGGCTAAAAGGCAGGGAGGCACTGCGCCCGTTGATTGGCAGCTTGTTTTGTTGGCTGAAGGGACCAGAGAGACCGGAGAATACCCTGGAGAGGGCCAGCCGCCTCTCTGAGGGACAGTCTTTAACTGCATTTCCTAAAGAAATAGACGTAAACACATTATGCATACTGATTCTGGAATAACATAAGTAGCAATGATAATGTTTTTTAAGGCATAAAATGAGCTCAAACTGTAAAAACACATAATTTTCACAACCTCATTTGAGTAAGATTATAACAGGGGAGGAAAGTCAAGAGGGACATGCTGCTGTACTCACTGCAGTCCAGAGGCCCCTGGAGGCGTCGCGTCCCAACAAGCTCATTCCCCTCGGAGTCCACGCACCAGCACTGCCCGCCAGCCTGGCACTGTGTGGGCTTGTAAGCGCCGCTTGCGTCACAGGCTGGCACAAACACATTCCCCGCTGTCAAAGATGAAGATCTCTCACTCTCGCATTTAGTAAGACCTGCAGAAGCAATAAAACAAATGGGATATAATGAGATGCTGTCCAACCAACAACAATGTATTACCTGAATAGCCTCATCCCCCCCATCTAATCCCCTCACACTCTCCCCACCTTTCCAAAAGGCCTTTATTAAAACTCAATTTTATATGATCTGTCTCAGTGTAATCAGGTTCACAGATTTGTGTCTGTGGCTGTCCTTTTATGTGCCACCATTAAGTATCATTGCTTAAGTTTTCGTGAGATCTATCTCAAAATGAAACAGGGCCCAGATCGTTTAAAGTTTGAAAAACATCCATGAAATACTTTTAGAGTTATTGTGTTCATCAATAGATTAACTGTCTTCTATAGCAGCTTTTCCTTCCTATGCTGCCACCAAGTTCTGTTGCTTCAAGTTTGGTGCATTATGTTTCAAAATTAAATGAGGTGTCGTCCTTCATCCATGTAATGTTTGAGTAAAAAAGCAATAAGATCTGTGGAATAATTTTGAGTTATTGTGCTAACAAGGTCATGTATCAGAGAGTGCCCCTCTCTTTGCTATCATTATGCAGCACTGCTTTAATTTAATTTTAGCATAATGTCTTAAATTTGACCTGTTCCAGATTTTCTGTTATGCAATCTGTCTGCAAAGTTAGAAAAAGATTTATCCAATATTTTTTGAGTTAACCCGCTAATGAGATGTATCTGGAGTGGAGGCAGCAGCAGACCAGACCCTAAACCATATGTATTCCCAGACTGGGGAATATAGTGAGAGCAGTAATTCCCAATGCAGTCCTTGGGGACCCACAGACAGTCAGTAGGGAGCTGGGAGGGAACAAAAATGTGGACTGTCTGTGGGGGCCTGAGGACCGGATTGGGAAACACGGATTTAGACAACAAACTCAATCTGAAGAGCACTTAGCCGAGCTGGGGTGGGGTTCAGTGGTGCAAATTGGGATTCATTACCCCAGCGTTCAGGTTCCACAAGTTACTTGAGCCATAAGGTGTCAAGGGCTTAGTAGATGTAGGTGGTGGTGCAGTTTCTCAGACACGTGGAAAGCTCTTTGGGGGGTGGGGGTTGGTAGGGGTCGATTCCCTGAGTGCATACTCACATCGAAACCGTCCACTTGTAGCCAGCAGGACCCCCAGGAATCGCCTTTGCAGGATGCGGTACATGTTGGATTGAGCAAATGAGCGTGTGGACTCCATTGTGGAGAACACTGTGTCATATACCTCATCCAGCATGAGCTCCATGCCTGCACAGAGCAAACAAAGACAGCACCTTATTAACAGAGCATATCATACAAATCAGAAGACCATCCATCAGATATCCATTTCTGTGAAATGCGTTCAGGGCTTTCGGAGGAGTACCTTAGCAGACCCAAGGGGCCCAGCACTTGCCAGGGGCCCAGGAATATGTAAAACTATATGTTTAATTTGACTAGGGGCCCAAGGTAACATTTCTGTCAGGGGGCCCAGAATTTCTAGGTGTCTCTGTGCATGCTCCTATACTGCTTTTTAGTTAACACGTCTCACCTGTATTAGCCAGTGTTGGCTATTGTATCTCACCTCTATTAGCAAGTTAGCTAATGTATCTCACCTGTATTAGCCAGTGATAGCTATTGCATCACACTTCTATTAGCGAGTTAGCTAATGCATCTCACCTGTTTTAGCCAGTGTTAAATAATGTATTTTTCCTTGCATGCCCATTATTTTCATTGAGGACCCCAAAGTCAACTCCTCAGTATTATTTCCGTAGTTCGAATAACTATGATCCATTACGGAGCACTCCTAGGATGGGCTAACACCCAGTGACCGCAGTATTTTAAAAATACTGGATACAGCCCTGATCCCCTGATTTAGCCAGTGTTACCTATTGTATCTCACCTCTGTTAGCCAGTGTTAGCTAATATATCTCACTTGTATTAGCCAACATTTACTAATGTATCTTATCTGTATTAGCCAGTGCTATTGTATCTCACCTCTATTAGTTAGTGTTACCTAATGCATTTCACTTGTATTAGCCAATGTTCGCTGATGTGTCTCACCTTTATTAGCCAGTGTTAACTGATGTGTGTCACATCTTTTTGCCAGTGTTAGCTGTTGTTTCTCACCTCTATTAGCCAGTGTTAGCTATTGTATCTCACCTGTATTAGCCAGCTCCCTACCGCGACTGTCCACGCAGAAGCAGTAACTGGAGATCTCTGGAAACAATTTTCTGAAGCCACTGAATGTCTGAAATGCCGCTGTGAACCTAGAAGAAAATATTGAACATATGGCAGCATAATCATATGCTTCACTTAACTGCACTGCATGTCCACAACTGGCATAAATACAATGGCAGAATATTATGTAACACATAAAATACTAGTGTACAACCTTACATAACCATTGGCAAGCTTACATTGCTATGAATTTCAATATGCATTCCATAGTCATTAATATTAGATTTTTTTTCAAAATAAACAGTAAGCTAATTTTTACATTTTTCCTATTAAACATGAAATAAGTGCACTTTTTTTTTATTTCCTGTTTTTTCAAATGGAAAAAATATATTTTCCAAAAGTCTGGGAAAATGGCTGATTTTGGACATGTGGAATAAACCACATTCTGCCAAGAATAAGAAAGGCCCAAGACCTGACATCAAACCTAACTGGTCTCACTAATAAGACTGATCAGCCATGAAGATGAATGATGGAAAGCTTGGTCTCAATCTCAGCCCCAGAGCCAAGAGGCCACTGTGAAATTCAGCCTCCAAAACATCACACACTAGAGGCTTATAGGCCGAGAAAAATCAGGCCCAGCGGCTCCTCCGCTGCATCACCCACAAATCCCTAACTGCCCAGCTATGCAATTTAAAAGCTGTTTCGACTATGACTGGAATCTGGAAAATTAGAAGCAATGATGCAGATTCCTATTCCATCTCCATAATAAGACCTATAAAAGTTAGGTGTATAAAAGTATTAAAGTTAAGTGACCTATAAAACACGCATCCATCCATCTTTAACCAACTTTCAAAAGATTACATCATGCATGAGGGAGAAACATTACACTTTCATTTTTTGAACTCTAAAATAGCAACAGAGCTGGTTTTGATAATTGCAAAGAATCAAGCATAAGAATGGCAGATATTTAGCACTCTTCCTAATGTAGAACAGAATAAACAAAACTTTGCTATGATACTCATTTTGAAGGGTGCCGCCATCTAGTGTTGAGAAATGTATTGGTGGCTCTATAAAACTTTATCTGAAGTTTTCTATCTGTATTGTTTATTTGTAGTTTCCTATTTGTATTCCACTGCAGGTATGCTCACAGGTTCAGCATGAATGCCGAATCTGCCAGCAGTGAGGCATTCTCACCTGCTGAAGGTATGCAGGAGATCAGCAACCTTCATATCTGTGGTGTTGATGAACTTGCATTGGACCGGAAGAAAGTTCCCATCCTCTGAACACTGAGGTGGGGATTGCTCTGCAAGTCCGTGGAGGATGTGCCAGTCCGTGACCTCACAGTTTCCCGGACCTGAGGCCAAAAACCATAACCTATTGCTCACCTAAGCACATCTGGAATTTTCAGGTTTTATTTTGTTTCGTGATAGGAATTTCTCCTCGACTTACAGCGAGAGGGTTCCCCATTCTGCCGTGTTCCATAGATCTCCATACCCTCCGGGTCAACACACCAGCACTGGCCGAGCATGCGGTCACACTGTATAGGCGAGAACTCCCCCGAGTCTGAGCACATGGGCGCCGTGCGGGAATCACTACTCAGGAGAGCCTTCTGCCTCAGAAGCTGGCATGATGTTAGACCTGCAGTCACGGAGTCGTGTTGGGTGTGATTAAAAAGATAAAGAAGGTGTAGGATGAATGGTAGTTAAGACAACAGGTGAAGCAGGGCTTCACCAAAAAAGAAAGAAAAAATACGAAACATCCATTTCACATACGATTTTTTATCGATCATTTTAGTGCTGTTGTACAATTACAACAACAGTTTGAACCAAGTTAAAAAAAAGTGTCTGACAAAGTATTGATAGAAGGAACTTGAATAAAATGAAATTTCCGCCTCATTCTGCTAATAGACTTCAGTGCATTTCTCATGAGCTTCTGTAGTTTATTGGATGGTTATGAAATATGACATGTATTTAAACCCACCCAGTAAAGCATGCCTCATCTGGTCTATCATATTATGTGCACTCTTGTGCGTTCCTGACACAAAGATGATTGACACAAGTTTAACCACCCCGACATCCGCCTTCAAGCAATATTAATTAAATTGTTCACCAATATTCCTTGTTGGTTTGTGGACAAGTAAATGACAAACTCTGAGAGTCAAGAGTTAAAAATATTTTGATTTGTAAATACCGTTCTTGCTGATTGTAGCTAATCTATCAATATATTGATAGAATTGAACATATATATATACAACAACACGATGAGAAAACACTGAGATTCTGAAAAGGCTGATTGATGTGATTTCATTCTTGGGTCAAGCTGGCATTTATGAGACATTATGAGAGTGAAAACACTGACGACAAAGGAAACTATAGAAAACTGACAGTTGCACTTTACTCCTATGACAATGTTCTGTGTTTGTATTTCACATGCACTGTAGAGCAAAACGGTAATATAATGCTGTGTAGCCTATTTATATTTAAATAAAGTCAGTCCATTCATTTTACTTGTTTTTCTGTAATGACTATTTCAGAAAAGGGCGCACCTGTTGAAAAATATGAAATGTTTCCTTTTTTAAACATCACTTTTTAAGCATCAGCTCACCAGGTTAATAAACAACTGATGGCTCATGATACAAGCTAAATAGGGCTACATTTGATTGAAATTAGCAGAATTTATGAGTGCAGCATAATGAATGAATATTTAAATATTTGCTATTATACTTACACTAACAGCTAATATGTGATCAGGTCTGAAATTATACTAGGGAGGGTCTGTCTAGAGCTTGTTTGACTAAAAGTTTTGACCAGCAGCTGCCACTGAGTAGCACAGTCCAGGACATACGAGAGATAAGTTCTCAGACTTGTTAATGCTCCTAAGCATTTAGCCTGAGTTGCTTGAATGAAAATGTAAAAAACAGATTTTAAAAAATACCTAAGCAAACATAAAAACCGCGTGCTTCCACTACATCAGTGATTCCCAACCTGGCTGCTGGGAACACACAGACGGTCCACGATTTTGCTCCATCCCAGCTACTTAGCAAACAGTCCACATTTCTGCTGCCGGGAGCTGGGTGCGAGCAAAAACATGGACCGTCCGCAGGCCCCTGTGGAGCAGATTGGGAAACACTGCTCTACATAATCACCTGCAGTCTAACACTTACAATAGACAGATGAGCCGTTCTGTCTGCTGCCAGGAACTTCGATTCCCTCTCCATTCACACACCAGCACTGGCTGCCCCCCCTGCTGCACTGCAAATGCCTGATGGGGGAGAAACGCCATTAACGGCTTTTGGGTATCTACTGCTCACTGAGCGTGAGTCAGGTATAGAGCAGTGAGTGCCTGCCAAAGCTAGGCTCTTATTCGCAACGTGGCCCACCTGTACCGCCCATCCTCAGAGCACTGGGGGACGTACTCCCTGGACTGGGCTGCCCCCTCCCTTCTCTGCTGCTCGCACTGGGAGGCACCATCAGACCCCAGTTGGTACCCTGAAACGGATCAGAATCAAGCAAACAGGAATTAACAAACCAAACAAGTAAACTATTTTTTAGATGCACAAGCTATTTTTTTTTTTTTAATGAAGCCGAATCGTTGTAGTCATTTTCTTAATTTTGGGAAAAGTGCCCATAGCTAAAAGGCAAAATATACTAATTACTTCATAGCACGCTGGTTGTAGGTGTATTTTTTTTGTATCTGACTGGTTGACTATCTGACTGCCACGCACAATTACGTGATCCGTAGTTAAACACACGCGACTGTCGATTACCTCCTCGTGTAAAACGGCGTCTTATTTACCCCACAACCAAATAAGAATCATTTGTTGTGTAACTCATTGCGCTGTCCATGAAAACTGCATTACAGTTGTTCTGTCTACTCACCTGAAGTCCTGCCTTCTGACAGGGAGACGTAGCAGAGCAGGATGGCAGCGATACTAGTTAGCTTCCCCTTGGCCATTTCTACCTCACACCTTCTCGCTAGCCGTGGGTCTCCCTCCAGGGTCCACCCGGAGATTTATATGCAGCCACCCCAAAATGCAGAGTCATCCCCACCTCCGGCAGCCGGACCCCACACGCCAGCTGAAGGGCCGTTTGCTTGCTGGGTTAGAACTCTTCAAACGCCATCTGCCCATGAAAAAGCACCATCGAGAAGCTCCTGCCAGATGGGGCGGCCAGGCGTGTTCTCGCTGGAATGAACCCAAGAAGAAAGTCTACGGCAAACATCAGGCCAGTGTGACCAAGGGCAAATCTGAGGCCTCTTGACGTGCCAGCAGCTTGAGAGTTTACAGAGCCGAGCTCTTATCTATGAACATGAGAGAATCCACTTCATTAATCTGAAAGCAGATGGACGGTAGGGTGTCGCAAGACCCTGAGACGGGCTGTAAAAATAAACATTGTTGTCCCCCTGTGGGAGGGAAACAGGACAAGGCAGCAGAAGGGAGGCAAAATGAGAATTAATATATTTTTATTGAACAGTTTTACATATAGTATTTTACAGAACAGCCCATGTTTTAATAAAATTCTGAATGTACAGCTGGTACAGAAGTGAATGTCTACTTTGAATTTCATACCATACCATTTCTAAAACATACTATATACAGATTACTAGAAATGCCAAATAGTCGTAGCCATTTTATTTACTTTTGCTTTTGTTACAAAAACTGTACACTGTTCAAAACCTCAAATTTTTTCACCATGTTATCTTCTGCTTTTATCTGCAACAAGCACACAGTTTAATGCTAGCTAACTGCAGAAGGTTCGAAGTACAGGGTGCGGACCAGCCAAACCTGGGCCCGTCGATGGACATCAAATGGCCGCGGACAGAACCAACATGGTCCAAGTCTCTTCAGACTTCTCTGAACACACCAATGTTATGGAGAAAGCACCTTTTCTGACTAAAAGCAAAAATACTTTGTCAATAAACGTGTCACACGTCTTTTAAAAAAAAAAAAAAAAAAAAAAAAAAAACCAATGTCCTTGCTCACTGCTACATAGAATTCTGAGTTGTACATCTTTACTTGGCACAACAGCTATGTTATGAAGTCAGGTTTACAGATATAAAATCCTAGGTCAACAGAATAAATCACCTGTTTGATCTCAAATGAAAGGGCAGGCCAAACTTCTACAGTAACGCTCCCGTAAGGGGGCAGGAGAGAGGCTAGAAATGTTACCCTTCCTGTTCTAGGTGACACATTCGGATGTTCCATCCCTTTCCATCACTACCACATTATTTGCAGTTCTTACACACCCAACAATAAACACATTGTATTAGGGGAACAGGAGACGTTTATGTCTCATTCCTCACATCTGTAGGTCTGTATTGTAAATGAAACATATACAGGAAAGTGCTCATTTTCCCATTATATGAATCTATTACCTCCTGAATGAACATAAATAGTTTCTTAGGTTGCTCAACTTTCCTGTGTCTTATAGATACTGGGTACAGCTACATCTCATTTTCACCCAATTCCATCTGTATCTTCTTTGCCTCAGACACTGGATCTCGATGCTGTGCTTGGACTGCGAGACCCAGAGCTTTCATCTACGCGAAAGCACCATTCTGGGGAGGAACGACGTCGCTGCCGTGGCTCCAGGATCCTGGCTCAGGCAGAGCACAGTGAGCTTATCTGCTGCACCTTGCTCAGGTCTGTGAGGAGCTGCTTGATCCGGCGTTTGAGCTGGGGGAGCCTGGCGAGAGGGTCTGGAGGCTCCAGCTCCCCACTGAAATCCAGCCAGCTCTCCAGCACTGATGGGATAAAGCAGAAGATGTCAGCACTGAAACCCAGGACTTTAGCTGGTGCAGAACCCATTGGGACAGCTAAATAATCAAGGTGGTCATGCTGACACAGCAGCCTTCAGGTCCAGATTCTTAACCCTGAAGACTGATTTATACTTCAGTGCCAAGCTGAGAACGATGCCACTGTGTGCACTGCTTTGTGTGCTTTGGTGTGTCTACGTCACTCAGCAGTAACGGTAGATGACTTTCAATTGTTGGGTCCCACAGTTGAAATAAATAAACATTTAACAAAGTATCCATTTTTCGAGTCCTTGTTACATTTGTGTTGCTCAAAACTTACCACAGGCAAAGTCGGACAAATGTTGAGCCGCTACAAAGTAACTTTTGTATTTTCGCTTCTAAAGTTAGCATCTATACGACTTTTAACTTCTTAGTCTTGTAGTCTTGTGGCGTACAACAAAACTCAATGGAGTTAAGTGAAAAGGCCGCTGTGCTCCTGAGTGTTTTGTAGACCTGATGCTATGATGCCTAGTGTGGGATATTTAATGCTAGATATAAACAGAGTTTCAGTTTAAATCAGCGATATATACACACCTGGGATGTACGGTGTCTTCACTCCCATTAAAAAAATAAAATAAAATTACCGCTACGAAGGAGACCAATTACATTTTTGTGGTCTGCATCTCTGTGACATGTAGTTACATTTCGTAAGTATAAATGAACCTTTACGCTAATGCTAACACCAACTCAGTCTACGTGGCCTCCTGCCAACTGTAACCTTAAATGGTCCAAAAAACATCCATGCGTACGTAGTGTCTGGAGGATCGCTTTGACTAGGGTTCAGCTGACGAACTAATAGCACAGATGTCAAGCAGATGTGAGATCAGCCTGTTCCGTAGCCCACAGGTGGTTGCATGGGCAGAGAAGGCGCTCTCTCTCGAGGGGTCCTTGACATCGAGTCGCCGTTATGCACCGTCAGTCATAGTGGTTCTAGATATATCTAGAGAAGCCCTTTACCATCCAGCTCCTTCTCGATGAGGTCCATCCTGCCTGCCACCTGGCTCTGCATGTCCTCGATGTGGGTCAGCAGGTTCAGCTGCCACTCAAGGCAGTTCCTTTCCTGCTCAGACACTTCGGGGCCGCTGGCATTCAGGAAGCCGGAAACGCTGATCGCCGTCCTCTCCTGCGAGGGGGAGCAGATCAGGCTTTTACCTACTTTACTGAAAAACATGTGTTGAGTGTGATGCGTGTGCAGAACAATAGAAGGGATCGTGATTCAGCAATGGCTACTATTACCAAGAAAACACCCCTCCAGGTCGAATGATTGACCCCCATCTAGGAATGCCAGAATCACTGCTACCGAAATCTCCGGGATCGAAACTGCACCGGTTTGAGCTGGTTTAACTCTACCTCCTCCTCTTTGATCGGGGCCGGCCCCAGCCAAGCCCCGTCTTCCCTGACGGCGGGCCAAGGGTCCGATCCCGGCCCTGAGGGTTTCTGGTAGCTGTGCTCACTGGCAATGTAGGTATCTACGTGGGGATCCTGGCTGGCGTCATCGGGAGAATGCTCTAGGAAGTGCATGCAGTCCCGAAGGCTGCCCGCCAAATGCTTCTCATCTGCATCCACCCACGACTGGGCCCACAAGTGCAAGTTCGGGTCGTGCGTGTTCCTTCACAGGAGAAATTAGTTTTAATGGCTACAGGACTTCTGGCAGGATTTGTAAATAGATCAGACAATCTCAGATGTAAATCAGAGGTATGTGTGAACAACAATCATACTCCTGACTGTATCGTACCCTTAACATTTAGTAAAACACAGCATTTTACTTAGCTGTAACTCAGATTAACAGATGCCTTTGTTACACTCTCCAGATGCCAGTTATTGGCAGCCTTAAGTAACCAAAATATTTGGTTACTAGGAAATTAAAAGACAATAACCCAAAAATGCTAGTCAGATTTATATGGCCATAAATCAAAAATCTATTCAGCAAACTCACGCCCAGAAAACTGGTTAAAGGCTATATAATAGTATGCATTTATTATTCACCTTTAGGAGTGGCTTGTTTTGAGTATTGTTTAGAGAATGTATATTTAGTTTTACTTCTCTTTTGAAATCCTGTATGTCATCATGCATCATGACGGCGTAGAAACACTGGACTGACTCACTGTAATATATCCATCTTCAGATGCAGTCCATGCAGCACCTCTTTGACGCTGTAGACATCAGACAGCAGCCGATGCGTGGAGACGATCTTCTCGGCGTTGCTGTGTGAGTAGTTCTCCGTGAGAAAGGACAGGCCATACATGTGTCCTTTGGTCATCCAGTCCTTATCGCGAAGGTACTTGGAGCTCCATCTCTGACCTGCCAAAGGGGGCGTGCAAGAGTCAGACCCGTGAAGAGTCGAGGTGGGGCGCGAGTGAGCAGAGCCCGCCTCTCACCTGGGGGGTCCCTGCAGATGTAGCAGATGTACTGATCGGGGATGCTGTCCTCCAGCAGGCCCATACACACACTGTGCTGCCAGCAGAGGCACTCCTCACACTGCAGGGGGAAATGGAGGGAAACGGGCAGGAAACGGGCCGGCTTTAGGCAGGCACACAAATACACAGGCACACACAAAGTCAGACAGACGCAGACATAAAGACGCTACACAGACACTCAAAGTCAGACAGACGCAGACATAAAGATGCTACACAGACACAAAGTCAGACGCACGCACACACACACTTTTAAGAAGTACCAAAAGTACAGTACCTGGGCCTGTATTCACAAAGCATTTTATCCTACCACTAA
>JAABNY020000136.1:5172708-5189797 GCA_015164015.2 Brevimyrus niger | reverse complement strand
ACAGGAGGCAGCCCTTCGCGGACAGCTTGCTCTACATGAGCAAGTTGAGGGAGGCGTAAAAAGAATTTCCCCACGGGGATTAATAAAGTGTATTTCATTTCATTAACATATTGTGTAGGCCACACTTGTGTTGCTGAAGCATCTCTGACCCGTCAATGCATGGACTCCACAAGACCTCACTCAAGTGGTATCTGGCACTAAGTTCTCTGTGACAGCTAGCCAGACAGGCTAGCCTTCACTCCCCATGTGCATCACTGAGGCTTGAGCACCCATGACCCCATCACTGGTTCACCACTTGGCCTTCCTTCGACCACTTTTGGTGGGTACTGACCACTGCATACTTGGAACACCCCACAAGACCTGCCATTTCGAAGATGCTCTGATCCAGTCATCTAGCAATCGCAATTAGGCTCTAGTCAAAATCACTCAGATCCTTACGCTTGCCCATTATTCCTCTTTGTAACACATCAACTTCAAAACCTGATTGACTAATAGGTCCCATTCTATCGAGATGTCACTCACTTCACCTGTCAGTGGTTTTAATATTATGGTTGATTGGTGTATATTTCAGTGCGGTCACATGACTTTGCTATTTTGATATAGACATAAGACAATGTTCAACACAGTATCACAATTCAATACAGTTTCACAATTAATTGTGGATAGCCATGTTTCAGTTTGGGACAAGGGCGGTGAGTAGATTGATTTAGTGCTGAGGCAGACGTGAGTATCTTTGGCATTCTTGTGGAAATTGAGATTAAACTTACAAATAATGCAGCCGTAGTTGAGGATGTATAGAAGGAAGAGTAGTAACCCAAGAATTAAGCCTCGGGGTACCTTGTGTGTCACTGCAGAGAGGAAGATAAGTATCCAGAGATAGAAATGTTTACTTTTTGGCAGGGAACGATGAAAACAAGTACAGGGTGATTCCCTCAATGACCCGGTCACTGTATCTTGAGAGGAGGATTCTGTGGAACTCAGTGTTAGAGGCTGTGCTCAGGTCAAAGAGGAGAAGGATGCTGAGAGCACTGGAGTCAGCAGATGTTAGAACATCATTGGAGACTCTAGTTAATTTCATAGGTGCCGGAATGCAGAAAGTCAAAAACAGAGAAGTCCCGTAATATGTTCTGGCAGGATCTGGAACAATTTAAGCACTGAGCGTAACAGCAGCAATCTTGTAACTATAGAGGGCGCTAATCCAAGAGATAGCGACTGATTTAAAAGGATGGTCAGATGGGAACTGAGAACAGGTAGGCAGGCCTGAGTCAGAAAGGAAGAGATCCAAAGAGCAATAATAATATAAAATAGTTGTGAGGAATCAATGGGACGTGAAGGCGGTGAGCTGGGAGTGGGGGTGGTAGGAGACAAGCTGTGAGATCAGGGTTGGAAGGAAGACAAGTAGCAGCAGCCCAGGAGCTGTCAATTTGCAGTGGAAATTTTATCCAGAAACAAGGTAAGATGTAGTTGCAAAGATTGATTGAGGCACAGTAAGTATTATCCAGAGATTGTAGCAGTTTTTTAACAATAGAAAAAAGAGAGCAATTTGCAGTGTTGACAAGGCTGGAGTAATAAGCAGTTGGAGAAGTGGAAAATGGCGTCTGTAACGAGACAGATGGTCTTTGCAGGCAGCATGGATGGCAAACTTGGTTTCACTTCATGGAAGCTCAGGTGTACACAAAGGGTATAATGAGGTAAAGGAGACTGTATGAGATTTTAGAGGTGCTGGAGCATTGAGAGAGTTAGACAATAAGGTCTTAAGTTCAGTGCTGAGTTCAGTGTTACTGTTAGAGCAGCTAGTCATGGCATGGCTGTATTGCAATGTATAAACTTGTACCTTTTTTCTGAGTTGAGTGGACACTGTATAATATGTCTGTTAAATCAATTCGCCAGATATATGTTAATGTGGTAAAGTGCTGTGGCAGGAGTGCCAAAAAGGGAAGGGAAACTTACTGAGTGATCTTACTCTGTTTCATGTCCAGCCCTGAACCTTCCTGCATGCCCAGTTTCCCTGCCTCCCTGATCCCAATCCTGCTCCCATCTGACCGTCCCAGTGTGCCTTCCTCCTGTCTCATGCCCTGCTTGTAGCACTGACCACCTGGTTCCCTTCTGCTCCGTGACCTTAGCTCCGATCTGTAGATTCTGCTTTTGTTCGCTTGTGACTTCTCATTTTGATACTCTTCCCAAATTTGTTAAGGGCCACACTTCAAACAAACTCTTGAATGATTTTTATTTCTGACTGGATAATTTGTACTCTGTGATATCAAGAAGAACAGCCACAGACACTAGATCTTCTCGGGATGACTACTCCTGGGGCCGGATACAAAAGTACTTAATGAATGTTTTTCAAACGGAACAGACACATCGTATGGATGAAGACCTGGACCTGAACAATTTTGGAGATAAATTGCACAAAATTCAAAACGACACTGTTTAGTGATTGCAAAGGGGTGTGTGTATTATAATATTTTTGGTATACTGTGGTATTTTTGTTAGGAAATTTTTTCTTGCGGACCCCTGCTCCCTGCCAAGATTTCAAAATACCAGAATTGAGTTGCTTTTTAAAACACTGTCAAAAAACTATATACCATGGTATGACAGTAAGAAAAATGAGATACTGCATGGATGGGCTAGGGATAGAGGTTGGTGGCGTGGGAGGAGTAGAAAATGAATGGAGGAGGGCAAGATGGGACTGCCCAGGAAATACATTATTGTCATTCTGACAGCATCTAGTTTAGGGTTTACATATAGTTAATTTTGCTGTTGTTTAAATTAAGATAGGGCAGAACCCGTTTCTCTGCCTCATTGTATTTACTCTCAAAACTGGTATACTTTGCGTATATTAATACCTTTGATACATGAAGCAGTTCATCTCTAGAACCACAAAATCACACTCAACTTAGTGGCAGCTATCTTTGTGTGTGTTGTGCCCAGTAATGGACTGGCAGCCCATCCAAAGTGTAGGCCAGCCTTGTGCCATGTGCTGCCTGGGCTAGACTCCTGTTACCCTAACCAGGACTAATGGTTGGAATGGATGGATGGATAGGTATAATTCTAGATTCTACATTCTGGGTTATACTTGCGCGTGTTACCTTCCTTGGGCCAGAAAGCTGCTTGGTAACTGGCTAGCATGTTGGCTAGCTTGGCCCTTACCAAAAAAATGCATACATAAAGTTTATTTTATTAAGTATACTTCTTGGGACTAAATTGGGCCACTTTTACTTTATTAAAGTATATATTTTAAGTGTATTTATTTAAAACTATAAAGATATGGCAGCAATTTTTGCGGCACAAAGGAGCGGTTTATTAAGTGCTGAGTTCGTGCTCGTTTGTGCTGCAAAAATCACTGTCCTATCTTTATAGTTTTAAATAAATAAAAAATTATACTTAATAAAATTAACTTTAAGTATACTTTTTTTTGGTAAGGGAAAGCTGACTTCTGAGAGCTCGAATTTAGAATTATAATTTGGTGATCAGTGATCAATGTTGACATACCACATGCACAACAACAAAATGTGTCCTCTGCATTTAACCCATATGTGACATGCGGGGGGCAGCTAATTCAGCACCCAGGGAGCAGTACCTTGCTTAAGGGGACCTCTGTGGTACCTTGTTAGTTGGGAATTTGAACCACCTATCTTTCAATTACAGGTGTGCATCCATAACCATTAAGCCACCACTGCCGCAGCCAGTTAGCTAAATGGCCAGCTGCTATTGAGTAGGTTCAGGACCAACAGGGACAGTCAGCTGTATTTCTCAGCTGAAGTCGCTGTTAACTGTTATGCAGTGTTTTACCCATCCACAGAAAATGACAGAAGAAGTTGTCAACATAAAGTAAGCACTATCCTTAATATCTGTGTACTGTTAGCACGATAGCAAGCCTGTGAGTATGTGCACTTTGCCTAATTCAGCAAGCCAGCTAGCAATCTAGCTAACTTGTTACTTTAGTGTTTGCTTAACTAGACAGAAAATCAATTTACTCATTTAATTTAAATTTTTTGGAAATAGTAAATAAATATACTGTTACGGTTTCCTAGTTTACTAAAAGTAATTATTTATTATAATTACTTGAAACCCAGCTGACATCCGTCTGTGAGTAACTCAGATTCTTGTTGTAAAAAAACACACTTAACAGATCTGTTTTTGTCTGTATAAGAATGTTATTCTTCAATATAAGATATTTCAGAAAAGCGTGTAGTAAGTCCATTGAAAAGTATACACATTGAAGATTAATGTCAAAAAGATACATCACATGCATTGTGGGTATTTTTAAAGGTCAAACATGAAATCACATGATGTAAATTAACATTTTACTGATGAAACTTACTGTAACAAAGAAAATCCACAACAGAATAAAAGCTTTGATATTGCCTTATTGCCTCATCATCCTATTAGCTCCAATGTGACAGTTGTTAAATATCCACTGATAGCCTGTGCCCGAAACCTTCACAAAGTCATTTACCTTCTTGCTGCCAAAGAAATTTTTTCTTTCAACAACCTGTGCAGGAGGGAGTTTGAAAAGAATTATGAATGAATAATCATTCAAAGAATTACAGTTATCTAAAGATGTGTTTTAAATTTATTTCCATTAAAGCTTAACTTTTATGCATTTCTTATGTTCCTCATTTCTTGTTTTTTAGTTATAAGTTGTTTCATTCTTCATGTTGTAGCAAGAGATGCTTGAAACGGAATTATGGTACGAAGGAAGTTTTTGTCTTCAGTGTTAGTAGTGTCCTTACCTCCCAGTTGTTGCCCATGTGTCGGGCATTTACTACAACTGTCTGGGAATTGATTCCAAAATCATTTCCTTTATGGATCAGCCACTTACTTCCATCACCCAAAGTGACTCTGAAAAGCATCAAAAGATTAAGCAAATCAGAGTGTGGTACAGCCATATTTGTCACAATTTATGTATTTAAAAATATATTTAAAACAATAACACATACATTAGCAAATGTCTATTATATCAAAAATGTATTGTAATTTTACATGAAACATAACGTGACGTAATCCCCTAAAATCCTAACTGGGATAGGCTTTATGGAGGGATACCATGTAAGCAATTTAATTAAACCTAAAGTGAAAAACATTTTTATAATATTCAGTTAGCAAAATAAAATCCAAATATTTCTAAAAAGCAAACAAAAAAAGCGTAAAAAATTACTTTAGATTAAGGTAGCTAAAAAACGACCTATTATAAAAGTGTTGACACTTACCTGACTCCCGAGTGGCTTATCCAGCCTGCTTTGATGGATGAAGTACCCAAGGGGCGCGTCATTTTCTCTGCTAAATACACCGGCGAGTTGTATAGCGCCGTAAGACCACTCTGAGTGGATATGTCATACGTGTAAGGTCCTCCACCTGAACACAGACACGATTTATTTTTGCAAACATTTAAGACAAACTCTTATAAAAACATATGAAGGATATTTTTAAAATATCAAACAAACATACCACCAGAGGAGGAAGCATACACGATGGCGGCCAGCACGGCGAAAGTAGCCAAGCTGATCAGCGTCTTGCTGCGGCACATTTCTGCTGCGGTGGTGTTTCAGTATTCAGTGTAGTCGAAAGATACTGATTTGCAAGTGCAGGTTTGCCTATTTTATTTCATTCCCTTTGTGGGTTTCCTCCCTAAAATGTTGTCACTGTTTATACAGGCAAACGCCAGACACAGATCCCACAAAAAAAGCTTCCACAACTCTGTAACGAGTATTTCACAACTCCGCAATACAAACATGTTTACCAATTACGAAGGTAAATCACAAAGGAATAACATGCAAATAGCAAAAAGTAAGTTTCCGAGTTCCCATCAGCCTACAATAAATTGTATTTTTATTTGTATCAAATGCATTTTTTATAATAAATGGTTTTTAGACTTAATTACCATATTTACTGATTTTATTCCATTGCATTGGAAACTCCAGTATTGTGTAATCCAAGCCAGTTGGAGTTTGAACATGGCATTTACTGGAGAATTACCTGAATTATGCAATCACTTTAAAACCTATTTAGCTGCAATGTATTGTGTTATAATTAAAAAATCTTATTATGGATTCAAATAAAGCAAGACATTCAAAATGTAGTAAATACTAGGGCTGTGAATATATTAACACATAATTTAATAATTGCATGGTTTTCTGTGATTAATCATGATTAACCGCATCTAAAATTAAAAAAATAATTGTGAAAATGAGATTGAGGACAGATTCAAGTTATTCAATTTAATTGCTTGAACTGTCGATATTTGCTTCTGGGGTGATTAACCAGATTTGTTATGTTATCATTTATTTCTGTAATAAACCAAAGTATTTAATGAAATCCTGGGAAAGAGTTAGAGATGAGAAAATGTGATGAAACTAACCAAAAATGTAGCTAAAAAAATATCATACAAATGAATTGTTTATTGTGGGTTGCATACAATAAAGTTGAAAATTTTTAAATAGTTTATCTAGCTTTGTGTGCCTATACTGTGTTTCCCTGCTCCTTCAACTGCCATGGGGCTTAATAGACTAAGCGGTCGGCCTTTAACCCTAATTCCCTTTTGCTTGTGGGTTGTCTGTCCATCATGGCCTGCCTTTCAAAAAGGCCATATGCACAGATGGCAATGAGACAAGAAGGCATTGCATTATAAGTAGGGTTGTTAAACTATTTTTTTAATTGATGTGCACTGCCAAAGGATATATTGAACTTAATCATTATATAAAAGTGCATCACTAAACTTATTCTAGAGGCTTATTTTATCATTTACCAATGTACCATGTACCAATGACCATGCGCCTTTCTTCTGCTGTTCTAAACAGGAAGTGCCCTGGTGACATGTGGGTTTGTGGTATTACAGGTATACTGTCACACAAGGGCAGGGGATTTCCCAGTCTATGAACTTCAGTGGCCTGTAAGCCTCTTACATGTCATATAGGCAGGTGAGCTAAATATTATGTTTTTGTTTTATTGTTGTTTGCTTTGAGTGCAAGTAAACCAACATTTTATAAAATAACATTTTATATGTTCTATGTACCATTTAAAAAATGAAAAAAAAAAACATTTAATTTCCAATATTATGTTTCCTAACAGCATATTTCAATTTAAACTTTCATTGTGGGTTGACCCTTAGTGATTCTTTTGAACTTAAATTCCAACATAATATTGCATTTAGCTTAAAAGCAATTAACTGTTTCACAGTAATTAACTCTGGGTGACCTCTGCTGTGTACTGGGAAATGTAAAAAGGCAGTTACTGGAAAATTTAATCCGGAAGGTTTCACCATAGTGGAGTTTCAGAAAGTAAGATTGGCAAAGAAAAACTGCAGCCATTGACCCTGTATTGGCAGCAAAGCTTAGATCACAAATCTCTTGGATGACTAGTTGACCCCTAGTGGCAGGTGCCATCCCTGCAGTCCAAATCTCCCACAGCTTCAACTGAATGACAAAAAAGTGGTGATTTCTTTACATGAATCTTTCTTTGTGAAGATGACACATTTCATTACCTGACAATCAAATTAATTTCAGTTGCATTCAGCCTGAATAGAAACACACATGGGCACAGTTAGCCCAAATACAGATTTTACATGTATACATTAAAGCGCCATGGCACCCTTCTCTGAGGTCTGATTACACTGCATTTTAATCAGATGCTACAATTGAAGTATCATGCTGGATCTTTTTAGTATGTGAATGACTCTCGTGCCATGGCATTTGTTTATGACTGCTGGTGAATGCCATTCAATGAGGAATTGGAGAAGCCTGAATAGCATGAATAAAGATATGTTTTCAAGAAACTTGTCCTGATATTTAATAATTTCCCTTCCAGATTAACTGGAACATACTAAATACCCTATGAGAATGATGTGAGTTTTGTCAGTATTGAGCTAGAAAAATAAAAAAAACAAGCTTGATATTTATCCTGGCCCTTAATCAGAATTCGGACTTATCTGTGTAAAGTAGTCAAGGACAGAGTGACTTGTCAGCTCTGGGAACAGTGCCTGACGTCATGATTACCGGAGAGCAGTTGTGCTTTTAATGTGATGCATGAATTCCCGGTCTATAACCGGTCCTACAGGTGAGAACCAAACATTCAATAAAATGATGGTTGTCATTGCTGGAATCCTTTCTGCATAAAAATTTTGATGACGGGCTAATGTTATTGGAATTAGAAATACTGTCAGAGTTTCCGGTCCAGTTATCTGCTTTATGCTCAGATGGCACAACTATGTCATTAATTCATTGTAGTATTTATATTGGCTATGAGCACGAAAGCAATGTCACTCCGCAGGGCCTGTGGAAATACAGAAGCATCTGCTAAGAAAAATGCAGTTTCCCTCTATTTTGCTGCTCTCTGAGAGAACCCAGGTTCTATCTTGTACTTGTCAAAAGGACAGCTAGCCAATTTGCTTAAAAACCTGGATAGAGAACCTTCCAATACTCAAACCCAGCCCACAGCCCAACTAAATTGACTGTTACTTCTCTGCCACTGACAATATCTGTACTTGACCACTAATGTCAGAACTGTAATTATTTATTAAAAAAAAAAAAAACGTGCTATTTTTAAAAATAAATAATAAAAAATAACATGCTGTAAGGGATGGCATGGTGGTGCAGGGCTTGGCACTGTTACCTCATCTCTGGGATTTGGGTAGAAGTCTCCATGTGGGTTCTGTGTATGGAACTTGCATGTTCATCCTGTGTTATCATGGGGTTTCTCCTGGGTACTCGGGCTCTCCCAGTCCAAAAACAGGCTGAGACTAAAGTTGCCAAACATTTCCGGTAGGTGTGAGTGGGTCCTGTGATGGTTTGGTGTCACATCCTGGGTTGTTCCCTGCCTTGTGGCAATAGACTCTGGAACCCATGATCCTGTACTATGATACACTGGGTTGGAAGAGCAAGGATAGGCTTATTCAGCATGATTCACACAAAACTCATTATACCAGTTGGGACCATCAAGTCTTGTACACAAAGAATATATCCCCCCCCCCACACCACATGACTCATTGTCCCTCCAGAACTCCACATTTCTGTACATTTAATCACTTCTGAGCCCAATACCCAGGGGTAATACTTGAGTTGTTTACCCAGAGTGACAAAAAAGCACCATTATCACCTTTCCTATAGAGGGCGGGTAGATATATATATGTTCTAAATTCCATATCTCTCCATTTAGTGGAGGGAAATAATGGCTAGCAACCATTTGCCTGCAGTGAAGGCTTTTGGATGGATGGATGGATGGATGGATGGATGGATGGGTAGAGTGTGTGTATGTATATGTATGTATGTATATATATGTGTGTGTATATGTATGTATGTAAACCTTTCTAGGCCTATACGAATGCATTTTTGGGATTTCCTGTCCTGACATGATTAACATACTTTCCTGTTTTACATGGGCGCAAATTATGGGGGGGGGGGCGGGGTTTGTAGCCTCCCCAGTAAATCAAAACCAGCTAATACAACCTCAATAATCATGTTTTTCCTGTAATGAGTGGAGACCTCAACCCCCCCCCCATTCCCCAATGTTCCAGCAAAAGTTACACCCTTGCTGTTTGATCTCGCATAGTTTTTCATATCTGAAAAATGTCACTCCAATCTGGGCTACTGTGTAAACTGTGGATGAACTATAGCCATCAATGGCTCCCCCAAAGATTCCTGACACCATCTGCATGTGTTAATGTCTCTACACTCGGCATAAACCATTTTCATTCATAAAGCAAATCATCCAGGTATACAGGAATGGAAGTTTGGCCAGGAAAGGCCAGTATCTAGGGTTTACTAAAAGGAAGTGAGCCCAATGGAGAGTTTGGACTCATTAATCTTTTTGCAGCAGACTGCTTTCATGAAGGGCTTAGTGTTGCATTGCAAAGTGCCCTCCGTGCTGCTTGACCATCCCTCTTGCTCATGTCCTTCTCTATTTCGGCGGTTATTACTCAGCGCTGCCGCGGGATCTCTCACAAGCCGATGGCTCCGGGTTGTCGGTTTCTTTCAGGCACATTAAGCCTTTTTCTGAGCCAGTATTCCCTTCCATGATGTTGGGGTACGCCGTCCCCACCGGGTCCGTTGATGAGAAGAGATTCACAGCTGAGACGTGGAGAATCCGCATGTCACCGGTTTATTATCCAACAGATTGCCATCCGGGAGCAACCATCTGACATACATTCGGCATGTACAGGAAGAGGCTCAACCATACATTTCAGCTCTATCCTCTTTATAGCCCTTTTGGGCATCACCTCCCCTCTCTCGGTACCTTCCGTCTCTGTGGCAACCACATGTTTGACATTTGCTCTAGTCAGCAGGCCAGTGCTTGTCTTACTAGAAGTCAAAATATAAGTAAGGTATGCTTATGTTGTCTGTCTGCTCCCTCTGTAGATTCTCTGTCTTGATTAGATCACCTTGCCCTGCCTGCGCCTTAGTCAGTTTCTCATTTATAATAATTACAGCCTTATAAAATTATTCCCTCAATGACAAAGTGTGTCACCGTTACCACAACGCACCTGTATTGCTGTATTTGGCCGCGATACCTTTGCGTAGCTTCTTTGGTTTTAAATCTACTTGACGGGGCACAAATTAAACAATATTATGCTATTGTGCATTAATTAACCACAAACTAAGTCTTAGTTACATGGTTACATGTTTATCTCATGATAATTCTTCATCATTGACATTTTTATCTCAAGTATAGTTACTATATTTGTTACTTTATGTGTTAATTCTGTAAACCTTTGTGAACTACTGAAGGAACTACTGACGGAACAAGTCGTGAATAACACAAGTGAAATACTTATCTCATACTATATCTGTTCGTGATTATATTCATGATTTGTACTTCAGTAGTAACTGAGTTATTACTAAGTATTTGTGCCCCGTCAAGTAAAGTGTTACCGCTTTGATTATATGAGTAAACGCAGTGTGGCTCGTCTGAGCAGAGCAATGTATTATTTAGTCTACATGATTCCTTTGCTACATTTTCACCCAAGCCTCTACATGAGCCTAAACCTTACAAAAGGTCATTAAAAAGGCGTGTGTCTGGTATAACGTTCGTCTTCTTTTGCAAACAGAAATCAACGGGGTTCCACGTTATGCATTGTGCTGCTATAGAGACATATGGCGTCCTTATTGTAGAATTTCAGAAGAGCACTGATATTTTTCAGGTCTTAGTAGTGCAGCCGTAACCATTACTTGCATTCAGAAATTTATATTCGGAGTTGTGAAATAAATTCACACACGTATGAAACAAAATTAGGCAGACGCGCTTCGATTTCCATACATCGTGTTATTTCTATGGAAAATTCCCATGTTCTTTAATTCTTCCCCCTCTAGGTGTCACTGCTGTGTTAGACGCCAGGTTTTGACAGGTTTCGGCTGAGACGCTTTCTACTTGAAGTGTCTCCAAAATGCAGTGACCCACCAGGCAGTAGCTGAGTTATCTCATCCTCCACCTTTTGTAACTTCAATTAATTACGTAGGATGTAATATGACAAGTGGCAGACTCTGTGGAACATAACACGGAAAACAAAGCAATTGCAATAGGCCTATAAATGGCCAAAACCAACCTTGTCTTTTGGCTTTGTACACTGCTTATTTATTTATTTATTTATTTATTTATTTATTTATTTTATTATGTGCCAGACCTGCATTATGTGTTCATTTTTAGCTCTGTCAGCACTACGGGTTTCGGAAATGTTGCACATATTTTACAAAGCAACACGTACATATTTAATGGGATAAGCAGCCACAAAATATAATTTCTGAGATACAAAAGAATAAAATCGGAGGCATGACACTTAAGAGATGGAGCTCAGATTGGGTGGAATGCTTTCCTCTCCTGCCAGAGAATGGGGGAGAGCCGCCTGGACGTGGTGAGAACGCAAAACTGCAGGCATGTAATGCTGCCTTGTGCTCTAATCGGTTTTTAACAGCGTGTTTATATTCAGCATGTGTGGGAGTGTGGAACCCAGAGCCGCTATTCCACTGGGCTCAGGGCCGACATTGCAGGAGTATTTTTGAAAATAATGTGCTTCTTCTGGTTGTTTCAGAAGCTGCTTGAATTCCACAAAGAACCATATATATTGAAATGTATCCACATATATATGTCTTTTTCCCCATTTGTATGTTATGATATGAAGACAATGAAAGAATCATTCTAAATACAAGCTATCCATATGTGAACACCCAATGTCTCCTGCTTTTGTAAAATCAACCCCCTAGGCTAACCCCCCCCTTTCCCTAATTCATATTTGTCCTCATTTTCCATTAACATGACAACTGTCATCTAATCTAAATTCTTTTATGATTTATCCTGCATCCATGTCTGTCTTCTTAATAAATTCAGAGCCTTGAGCACCTTAAAGGGTTGAGCCATGTCTGAACGAGAGCATTTATGTAGCTGAAACACTAACATGATTATAACTGTTATGGAATCTCCAAAACCAATAGCAGACCTTCTCCTACTTATACGCTTTTTCACACACACACACACACACACACACACACACACACACACACACACACACACACACACTTATCCATTCACAGTTCATTATCATCTCTCGGACGGTTCATTACTAATTTCACCGGAGTCTTGATGAAGTGTATGCTAAAGTGACTGTCAGGCTCTTTCACTTGGCATTTTATTATGTTGTAGATTTAATACATTATGCTGTGAAATATTGTTATTATGTATTTTGAAGAGCTGTTACATTTTACATGGAAAATGCCACTTTGTATTGAAAACCCAGACTGGACATTTGGGAGAAATGTCAACTGTATGTTTGCAAGAATTCAAAACTGCATGCAAGATGGGTTGGTTGCTTATTGACTGTGGTTAAACTTGTGGCAAGATGGCTCTTGTTTGACTTTGCACAAAAGATGAAGGTGAGGTGAATCCTTTGTGAAGGTAGGCATCGGAGTGCCTGCTGTCTACTTGCTGTGCACATGGCCAGTGTACAGAAACTTTTTCTGCAGTGAAGGCTTTAGGATAATGGGAGGATGAGGGATGGGACAGGACAGGTGGGAGGGGGGCTCCCTGAGAAAAACGCCTGACATGATGGGTAAAGGAACAATTGAAAAATCAGTGTGAATCACAGATGGGGTGAAGGCACTGAGGGAGCCTTCATTATGAAGCCTTCACAGCCAATACTACCCTGGCAATAGGACTTCTCTAAAAGTGTACATCTGAGATTTGCATTACACTGCAAACAGAATTCCACACTAGAAGCTCATTATTGTACGATTATTACATTATCATACATTGATTCAATAAGTTTTGAATTGCAGTGTTGAGGTCCAGAATAACAGTTTAATTTTATAAACTGATTTTACAGCAAGATCCTTCATGTAGTTAAAGCACAGTATATAACTTTTGGCTAACTGCCAGATGTGGTGGATGGTCTGAGGTCCTCTAAACATCTATAAAATATATATAAATGGTATATATTAGAGGTCACCAACCTTTTTAAAGCAAAGAGCCATTTTCTCCTAAATGTCTGACCCAAGATTTACAAAGAGCCACAATGGGTAAACAAGGGGGACTGAGATATGATTTCCTAATGTAGCAAAAACTATTATAGAAAAATGACTTTTATGGGGAGGGGGTCTCAGGTTTAAATCACTTGGACGTGTAACAGCACAAAGGTGACTAACAGTAGAACACTAATTAGTTCTGTAGTGATAGTCTTCACCCCCATCCCTCCTTTCGTTTGGCTCTGTAGTCATCTGCCCTTCACTTTCCACTTCAGTACTGCAACTCTGCTGACAGAGCAGTGCAAAATGTCCTCACCACTCCCAACTCAGCTGGCTATGAAATGTAAAATGGAGAAAATATTATAATTTTTATGAAGACCTGGGAAGGCGTGATGACGATTTACTACAAAAAGTATATGAAAGAATTAGAAATCCCAATAAACGTTGACGCATACATTCAATCTCAGCTGCTTAAGAAAATTCCAGAAAGCATATCACCCTATTTTTCAAATCACAGTCCTTGAGGTCCGAGCACTGCTAGTTTCCCAGCCCTCCTTTAACTGTGAGCCAGGTGTAAAGGCTCTGACCAATCAGAATCAGTAACTATTAAACTACCTGGGCATATCATTTAACTAGAGACATAGTCTCATTTTAGGGAATGACTTTGAGGAAGATGTAAATTATGCAGTTATGATGTAACACAAGCATGCGACAGACTGCCTAATTCACATATAGCAAAGAAATATCTAAATGAAAAATAATAATATTAACACACAAATAAATGATTTATCTTTATGAAAGTATTATCATAATATGTTGACATGAAAAAATGAACTCGTCCATTGGTATGAGAAGAGCCGCAGCCACGTGGTACAAGAGCCACACTTGACTTGCGAGCTGCAGGTTGCCGACCTCTGGTGTATATGCTTTGGTTTAAATGAACTCTGAAGCTGTCAAAGAAGACTCACAAGTACACATAAACGCATCATACATCAAATCTGTAAATCTCAAAAAAGGAGCCGAAAACAGCCCAGTTTCGTCTACATAGATATTCGACGATATACTAATTAAAACAAAAAAGTTCGATAAAACATTAAGGGTATGGAACAGCTGAGCGGAATGGATTCATAATCAAAATTTACAAAAGTGAATGATATTTCTGCTAGCGTTTGATACTTTCATAACAAGGTGATTCTTACAGACTTGCTAGCTGAAATTAGCACACAATAATAATAATTTTAAAAATGATACTAATAATTATTATTATAATAATAATGGTCAGACTGCAGGGAATGGCAAATCAGGATCAGGGAGGCAGAGATTCAGGAATGAGGGGTTTATTTGGCAGAACAAGCAGACGAGGTACAACATGTTAAATACTTCAATGACGGAACTAGGGATACATACTCTGACGTGGACTTAAATACACAGGACAAGAATCACCTGGTAACAATCAAGATTTCACTCGAGGTTAATGAGGGGGGCATAGCACATAGGAGGATCAGATGATCGGGAGTGACAGAATCCACCCCCCAAAGGCGCACACACCGGGCACGCCAAAGGGGAGCAAAGGGACCAGAACGGGGACACGAGACCTGAAAAACAAAAACAAAACCATTAATGAGGAACTGGGAACAGAACAGACACACAAAAGAGACACAAAGGCAGCAACCATGACAGCACAGGACTAGGAGTCAGGAAGGCATAGGACAGGGGGAAACAGGGAGCCCGAGGGAACCCCAGTGGGAGAGAGGTGGATGCTGTAGGAACAGCAAGCGACCTCAAGGCTGGAGCTGGAGGGATCCTCGGCGGCAGCGAGGCAGGAGCGGTAGGGGACCTCAATGGGGGTGAGGAGGCAGATGGAGGGACTGGTGGAGAAGGCGAGGAGGAAGTTGAAGGGGGCACCAGGGCAGGTAAGGAGGAAGGTGAAGGGGTCCTCGGTTAAGGCGAGGAGGGAGGTGATGTTATGGCAGGCAACGGCATAACCACAGCCGGCAAAGGCACAGTCAATCAACAAGTTGGAGTTGGGGGACCCACAGGCAACTGACAGATTCAAGGTGGGGGACCTGATGAGGCATCGGAAGTAGGGCTGAAGTCGGCTGATGCGGCATTGGAGGTGGACCGACATATGATTGCTGAGCCGGATACTAATAATTGCACACAGTAGCCTAAATCATGATGTACATCGTGTGATCAGTAAATGCAATGAGGTTCCTCTTTGGTTTTATGTCGCTGTCGCTTTATAACCCGGCAACACCTTCACCCAGCCAACTCTTCTGCAGTGGAAAACTGAAGCAATCTGGAACTGCACTGTAACTAGTCTCTCTCCACGGTATGGGTCAGTTCCTGTCTACCAGTGGAAAAGCGCTATTATATCGTTTCACATTCACGAAATTTACCTTTGCTGTCTTTAATCTAGTACTACAGTACTAAGTTGTTTCTACTGAAACACAGAAAGGACACTCATCATCGTTTTTTTAACTCCCAACTTATTTTTCTCCGTAATTTAGACTAAACATGTTATCTCAAGATCATGACTTTATTTTTTTGTTTTCTATGTGCTGACATTTATAATTGCCGTAACTGCCTGATTCACTGTGCGTGTCCCAGCACCAGCACATACTGTAACAATGTGTTATTGACATAAACGCCTTGTTTGTGTGGTGTAACGAAGGAGCTAATTGGCCTAAATCTAACCTGAAATGTATTGTTTCTGTGCAATAGTTCCCTCAACTCTATAGTAGAAATCTAGTGAGTAATAACTAATTTCTTAGCAGTCTGTAATTATGCATTCTCGATTACTCAACGTTAATTCATTGCAATGATTCCCTTTATTGGAAAGTTAATTCAAAGGTGTGATTCAGTGTCTTCATTTTCTCAAGTGACAAACACTAATATGATTATTGTAGAGTGCTGAAGACATACTGCTCTTTCTGACAGTGACAGTCCATGATCAAGGTAAAATCGGATGCGTTGGTCCATAATGATGATTGCAACTAAGATGCTAGTGGCAACATCATGGGTGAAAATAAGCTTTGAGTTATTTTTTGTTTGGAAACCATGAGAAAATTTACTAGTGATTTATCGTGAGATCACGGGAAAAAAGGCATGATCTGGAGATAATTGGAAGAAAAAACGAATGGTTATGCATCTCCGCTCTGGAATTCTGGTTCCTATGTAACTAATGGATTCACTGCAGCTGGATTATATGACAACTGCTGTGATGTACAGACATAAATACCTGATTTCCCAGCCCGCCAGACTGCGCACGGATCGTCTTTTTTCATACATGACACTCATGACATCATATAATCATGCAGTGCTAATTTACTTCTCAGTAGTCATTTCAGCTTCTTCCAGTACCTTCCATTTTCTTGCCAAGCTTGCATAATTAGTAGCTGTCATGTATATTTTTGTGATTTCGTTGCACTGGGATAGATGGGGCAGGTACAGGTAATTCCTGCTCTGATTTTAGCAGGCAAAATCTAATGGGCCACATGTAACAGGTCTCCATGGCGACTGAATTATAATCATTGCTTTCTTGCTCTTGCTTAATAAGATGGTGCGCCTGGTGGGGTTGTGAGTTTTTGCAGCAGCATGTACAGCAGTAACAGTTTTTCTTGCAAGAGATGTTTTGCTAAGAT
>JAABNY020000136.1:5159224-5172362 GCA_015164015.2 Brevimyrus niger | reverse complement strand
ATCTGTCGATGCATGGGCTCCACAAGACTGCAGAAGGTATCCTGTGGTATCTGGCACCAAGACGTTAGGAGCAGATCCTTTAAGTCATGCGAGTTGCGAGGTGGGCCTCCATGGATCGGACCTGTTTGTCCAGAACATCCCGTAGATACTCTATCAGACTGAGATCTGGAAAATTTGAAAGCCAAGTCAACACCTTGAATTTGATGTCACTCAAACCCTTTCTGAACAATTTTTGCAGTGTAGCAGCACACAGTGTGCTGCTGAAAGACGCCATTGTCACTGGAGAATACTGTTGCCATGAAGGGGTGTTCTTGGTCTGCAAGAATGTTTAGGTGGGGGGGCCCTGTTAAATTGACATCCACATGAAGACCAGGACCCAAGGTTTCCCAGCAGAACATCCATTCGTTCCCCACATGCATCAGTGAGCCTTGGGCGCCCTTGACCTCATCGCTTGGTCACCAATTGCCTTTCCTTGGATCATTTTTAGTGGGTACTGACCGCTGTATGCTGGGAACACCCCATCAGAGCTGCCATTTTGGAGATGCTCTGACTCGTCTAGCCATCACAGTTTGCCCCTTGTCATAGTTGCTCAGATCCTTACAGTTATATATTTTTCCTACTTCCAACACATCCATTTGAAGAACTGATTTTCATTTCCTCAATATACAATGGTACCCTTAAAGAGTGCCACTGCAAACAGATAATGAATGTTATTCATGTCACCTGTCAGTGGTTTTAATGTTATGGCTGATTGGTATAAGGGTTGAGCTCAAGCAGGAAACCTGCTTTAGAACGGCAAACATTTCCTCATCTCCTCCTCATCCCTGTTTTCAGCACTGGGTCACGTGATCCCCCAGGCTGTCCACGATTGGGCAGTGTCACCGAGGCACACATCCAATCAGACTTCGGTGTTCTTATAAACATAAGCAAAGCCCCACGCTCATTCTCCAGCCTTCAGTTATGCTCCAGTGAGGGTGTGAATGAGATGCTCACTGCACATGGCCAAACTGAGCTCCATTTCTGCTACAGAGCTCAGCCTTCAGCCATCTGCTGCCTGCTTTCATCGTTTCCTCACCCCTTGGAGTCGCGATCTTTTATTGCCTCTTCTCCACTGGCACAGACATGTTATTGCATGGGCAAAGGAGTGAAACATGGATGTAACATTTGCATGTAAGTAAATTATACATTTATGTGAAATAAAAAGGGTTCCTATGGGAACGTTGTGCTTTGTTTAGGCATTCTTTTTTCAAATGAAAAAAGGGCTTATTGTAACATAAACGCCTCATTAAAACAGACTAGACAGATGTATGCTTTGTAAAAAATACAAAAACATGTTCATAGATTATTTAAAAATATCTGTTTCTTACCTAATAATGTTTTATCATTCTTTGATGTAATTTGTCAGTGTATTTTTATTCTTCTTATTATTATTTTCATCATCATTATTAATAAAAATGTTAACAGTGTATTGTTCTTAATTTCATCATCATTTTCTTCTGTCAAATAAGCTCAGTATGTATGCCATTGTATAGAATATATTGCAGCAATGATTGTTTAGATATACCAGGATGCAGATGTGTGTTTTCCATTATTTATATATGAGCATTTTTAAAAAGACAAATATATCAATGGGTCATTTATCCCTGCAAAATGCTCCCTGTTATCGCTGCTTCTCTTAAAACAGCAGCAGTAACAGGAGGTCAGTATGTTAGTGCTACAAGGCTACTCCAAGCATGAGTGTGTAATGGTGTTGCTGGTAATGTGGTAAAAACCATATGGAGAGAGAAAGAAGAAGAGAAGTGAATCTCTGTGAAGACCAAGTCATAATCGAGTTGCTGTGTGCGTGTGTGTTTCTTCCAACCGGCTTTGTTGGAAAGAGGCTTTTATATAAATATCAGCTGTGTTGTGACTGTGAGAGGGTTGCTAGTATGATGGTACTGATGCTGGAAGAGGCTTGTCCTGTCTATGGCCTAGGAGGGCATTGTTTTGCACGGGGCTGCATCTCTACTAAACAATTAGCAAAGTTAGAGAACATCTCATCAATTACCACCTCTGTATTTAGATTTTTAGTTGTATGTTTGGTTTTCTTAAGTGATGACACCTGGTGCAAAGGACCGGTGTGTATGCAGGGTTTTGGGATGACCCATAGGTCAGCTGTTCAAACCCAGGTGTGAGGACTCTTCAGCCAATCAGTCCGTAATTAGCAATCTAATTAGGGGGTTGCTTTGAAAACCCACATACCTAACAGCCCTTTCTGGATAAGATTGCCAGCTGTTATTCATATCCTAACATCCATAATAAAATCTAGTTTTTTTTTTTAATTAATTAATTACTGTTTAGGTGTCCTCAGTTACAGACTGCTGTTCTGTATCATTTATAATGCGGGTTGTAGATATTTTAACCCAACAAATTACAAGTGTATTATATTATAATCGTCATTTAAACATCATATTTGAACAGAATGTTATGTAGGAAAGGATCAGACAAATTTGTTTTTAAAAGTGGCATGAAAAGATTTGTAGCAATTCCTGCAAAACACGCCATTCTGTATGCTGTTGGGCCTCAGTTTGCCAGGACTGCATGATGGCCGAGGGACAGTGAATTTTGGCTTGTGACCGTAATTTGAGTTGCTATTCTTGTGGTATTGCCAGCTATTGAACCAAAAGACAAACCTGATAAGATAAGCATGCCTGTTATTCCATTAATGCATGATAAATATTACTTTAATAAAGCACATTTTACATTGCAAGCAGTCCTACTGTAATGTTCCATGATTCATATTTTATATAACCGTTTAAAAACGCTATTTTTTTTTTTTTTTTCCAGGAAGCAACACTGAAGTTCCGTTAGATATGTAATGTTCGTGTTTGGTTGTGATAATGCTCATAATAATAACTGGCGAGGAGCAGAAGCATGCTAAGCTCAGGCTTCTTGTCAGTATCTCACAATGTTTGTCGATAGGGCTTTAACAAGGCGTCCTCTGTGCAAGCAGTGGTCCATGATGCCATGGTTTCTTAAATTTGCTGGGTACCAAATCTTACGGCCCTTTCAGATACATCGCGGGGCTTTTCCCGGACTCTCTTACGGGAAAAGGGCTGACCTCCAGTCCAAGTATCGCCTTTTAATGTTTCAGGGGGTGTTTCATTTCACTGAACAGACTCTGTCTTGCAAGGAGTCTGCACTTAATTTGTATTGAATTGGCAGGAAATCTGTGAGCAGCGCACTGGAAGCGAGAGAGTATCTGTCTAGACAGCTGTGCATGTATTCAGTATTCAGGACGGTCTCAGGCACCCGGAGCCAACGTTCTGCAGGAAAATGCAGCACTACACCAGCATCGAGTTTTATAAGTAATAGAATATAGTAAATCATATTTTGTTAATCTAAGATGTTTAGATATTTAGCTTGAATGAACGCCGTATGAGCTGAGATCTATCCTTTAATGGTTATAAAATGCACCTTCACCAGGACATAAATCAATACTCTGTTCTTATTTTTTTTCTGCCTTGCCCAAAACAAAGTTTAGTAATGGTGATTTTATCTGAATTCTGTTTCTTAAGAGTAGCAGCCTAGACGGCAAAAATACAGGCTGGCTGATGCCGAACCATTAAAAGGCTGTTTCTCAAGCTGCCATTTCTCTACTTTAAGCAGACTGTATAGTGTCGTATTTTTCTTATTTAACACACGTCTTGATTTTTATGAAAGGTGCCGTTAGCCACACGAGGTTATGAGATTAGTCCATTGGGTTTTTTCTAACGATCAAGATAATTGGTAACATTTTATTTTTTATATGATATGATGTGCTACATTGTATATATACACATATATATATTATGTTATGTATTGTCATAAATACAATATATAGAAAGGAGACGGCAGTAATAATTATGAGAAGGGCACTTAATCTGGCAATATTGCGTCTCAATATAGCCTTTTTGGAAAAATCGTTAGCCGAGAGACGAAACGCGAAAGCGAACAAAGCCGTAGACGGATCTACTGAAATTGAGTCAAAATTGTTTAACCTAAAAGCAAAAATATCCCCAATCTGAACATTTCACACTGAATTACCATCATCTTCTGTATATTCTTCACCATAGCAGATACTGCACATAAAATATGACCAGATTTTCTCGATGCACAGTTAAACTGCTAATTTTGGACCTTTAAAAAACCTCTCACTGAAATATTATTTAAAACTGAATAAACAGTAGTATGTTTATTATGCACCAGCTTTCCCACAAATACATTTACATTGTAACGGAATATGAAGCTTCCCGTAACGGTAAAGAAAAGCATTGATAATCAAGCCAACGGATCTTTTTTCCTTCCCAGCCTGCAAATGTGTCTCCCCCCGAGATGCAATCTCTCCGAGGACAGGCGTCATTACTGGCTGCAGGGGGAGACATGCCTGCCTTAGGAAGGGACCGATCACTTGCCATCCAGTCCTCTCCAACTGCAATTTTTTTACCCAGAATTTTGTATTCTAGTTGTTTACACAGCTTGGATGCAGCCATGTCTAACTGACCTAGTCACTTCCCACTTTGGTTTTGCGTGTGTTATTACTCACTGTAACCTAACATAGCGGTACCACAATTTCCTCGTTGACACCAGTATTGTATTATAGCCTCACTTTTATGTGCCTGCCAAATAAATAAGTGTAGATGTACTGCATGTTTGACAAAGCATTTTTCTAACTTCAGTCTTATTTAACTTTATTTTAAAAATAGTCTTTCTATGCAACAGTGTTCCGATATTTACTTTTTCTCTTTTATTGCACCCATTGAATGTATATGTTTACATACATGCAGCTGTTTGTATTCTGTGAGCTTGCCCCCTTTTTATGTTGTGCATATATGGGGATTGTGGATTCATGTTTGAATGGCTTATGTACCTTGGCTGCCCTGGTTAACTGGACACATCACCATGCATGCCAGTAATAATTTTGATGACCATGCTTGCTAGTAGAGAAAAAAAGTGCTGTTTAACTTATGTCACATCCTATAAGCATATGAAATGCCCATCTTCTAGTAAATAAGTTAACTTATGTCACAACTGTGATGTAAAGATCCATTTGACATGAACTGGTCCATCTTGCACTGTTGACCTTGATTCCACCTTTTGCACTCTCTCTTGGCTTCACAACGGCCACCCTGATGTCTCTGATTGAATGAAGGGTGATGAGACCCTCCCCAGCTGTCCTATTCCCTTCCCCCACTGGACCCATGAACAGCGCAGAGTGCCTAAGAATCCTGCCGGCTTGGTGAATCACCCTGGAATCTGAGCCACAGCAGTTTTCATAGAGTTGTTGAGCCCCAGAAGAATATCTCAGTTCATTTTTTGGCCGTATATGTTTTTTGAGCTGTAAAAGAAGTGATGGAAGGATAATCTTCATAATACTCTCAAATAATACTCTCATATAATATTTCTCATAATCTCATATTCAGCATGTTCTGCTGAAGACTATTCCGATTCCTTTCATTATGTCCAATTATTATATTTCTGTAGCCATTGTAAATTGAGAGCCAGTGCCAAAAAAAAATGCTTTGTTCTGTTACCTTAGCAAGAGCTGCTTTTCTCTACTCAGGTGATACAGACGCGGAGGAAGCGGAACATGCCAGTCAAGCCTGACCCCCTGGAGCAGCCCAAGAGGAGAATCTGAAGTACTCTGTGGTCCTAAGGATCCGCCAGGCAGAAAGGATGAGCAACGAAGATGTGCATTCGCACCCTATTGTGTAAGGGCCTCTGTTCTGAGGTGGACAGAGAGATGCCACCTGATCGTGTGCTTTGAAGTCACAAGTTATAGCAAGTTTTAGTAAGTCAAGCCTTGAACATTTCAGAGGCAATTGATTCATAATATAAAGGATAGAAGATGCACTGTTAAACATGCCACAGCTGCGAGAATCTGCCATTAACTCGTGACTCATGTCCACCCAGGGAACTGCAGGAGAAGATCCAGCCAGAGGTCATGGAGCTGGTCAAACAGCAGAGGCTCCAGCGTCTCTGTGAGGGCACCTGCTTCAGGAAGACCAGCTCCCGGCGTCGGCAAGGTGACAACTCTGCTTTTTAAAGCTCTATCATAACTGTTTCATTGCTCTCCCAACACACAACATCCTGTTTGCCATTGTAATAGAGACAGACATTTTTATTCAAGTCATTTGTGCAAAAAGAACCTTGTTCAAGGGTACAAGTGCAGGGGCCTTCCTGTGACTCCAACTTGCAGCCGTAAGTTACAACTGAGGGTCCTTAATGTATTTTGTTTGGCCTGGTGAGTCTGCGACACATTATTGGCAAATACTAGACACAAAATCTATACTTACACCGTGTCCCTTTAAAACATGTAAAAAAACAAACCAAATAAACACACAAACAATGACATAAAACAGCAGCATTTAACCAGTTAGCCGAAACCATCTGCATCATAATCGTTTTAATTGTTAAACACAAATTTTCTTTATTATTACCACTGTAAACCTTCATTCTTGGATTGTTTGATTGAAGCAAGGAGTTTGCATGGTCAGTTAAATTTTGAATGATAGTGACCACTGACAATCGACTGTACATTTGCCTGTGTTGGTTGATGGTTAACAGTCCAGTCCAATGATTTTCTTTATAATTCACAATTATACAATTTTACGCATAATTTTTGACCTGGTTCATAGTGATATTAATTTGATCAGAGTAAACCTAAGTCACCTGTAGCATGTATGGCATTATTTACACATTATTTGAAATACTATCCTCTTCAAAGTTTTAAGACCTAGGTATTTGTCAGGTTCTTGTTGTTACTTTTAAATAAATTTCTGTTATTTATTTATCTTTATATTTATAATCAATTGCATTTAAATAATGTCACGGGGAATATCCTTATCATTTTGAAATCTTCAAATCACTTGTAATTGTTCAGAAATCAGTACAACGTTGTTTTTTCTGTCATCATCTGAGAGCTGTTCTAAACTCACCTTGGAATGTACAAAAAAAAAATCAAAGGACACCATTATTCTGCAGTAATACTGTCCTCTTTTCTATTGGGAAATGATTTTGGGCTTTCTTCTGCTGTATATTATGCTCATGATGTTCATCAGATGGTAGTTTCGATTATTTCCAACACCTGCCTCTTTAACCATGTGCTGATCAATAAAAGAACGCAGACTAACCCGAAAACCTAATATTGACACTCACCCAGAGAACAATGCACTTACTGTACAGCATCGACAGCAGAGCAAATCCCACAGCTGGGCCCAAGATTATTATTTTTTTTGCATCCTAGGGTGCAATAATGTAATTATTACATATTTTTTTGGATCCTAGGGCGATTGTTTTTATTACATCATTTTTGGGTGCCCCCCAGTGGGCATTATATACTCATAAACTGCCTGTTGACTCCACTCTTAGTAAATTGCTCTAGTACAAATGATCTCTTGAGGTCCCACTTAAATGTTGACATAGTTTGTTAGTAAACAATGACCTTTCCAATTTTCTGGGGGAATCCTTCCTCCAACCACAGCTTAGTTTCATTTTTCTTTCCAAACTGGAATTGTTACCATTATAATATGGGCAGTATTTATTGAGGCGATTTAGCATGCAGTACGTGTGAAGTGTAATGTGTGTCTCTTGCATAAGAGCCTGCTTGGTTTGTCAGCCCTCTCTACAACAAAGAATAATGCAATCTATCTTTTTCCTATTCTACGTACCGTGATATGAATTACAAAATATTATTAATTAAATGATGCCAGGCATAAAGGTGACCACCCACATTCACGAGTGAATCGGTTTCAACAAAACCGGCATTGCTTATTATCTTAACATTTTTAGCTCTTTTCATTAATGATTTCATTAGTATTTCGGACTTTTATTCCTAATTCTAAGGAAAAATATGCAAAACCCTATCTGATTATTTTTGCATATTTTTCAGTCTGATGATTAAACTAAACAACTGAATGCAACGTACGTGAATGAAAAATACACAACTTTAATATTTATTTATTGATTAAATTAAAGATTTGCAAACCTTTCTCCTATGTGCCCCAGCACCTTGGTCTTTCGCTTCAGTTTCTTTCGGTCATGACCTGTTTTACATCTAGGACACTTCATTCTATTATCATTGTCTGAAGTTACTCAGATTATTGAGCAATGATGGCTGAAATGTAGCCTTGTTCACCAGATTTCAAATAAATGTATTCCATGTTCGGGTTCAAGTTAACTTAACTCAAGTTAATTGTTGTGGCTGAAGTTCAAATTGATTAGCTAATACACCAAAAACAAGTAATTTCTCAAGCTGCATCTATGTTACTACAATCCATAAAGATGAGTACATTTACAGTGGAAAATGTGGGGAAAATACAATGAAAATGAGAAATCAGGTCATTTCGCACTACTGTTTATGACAGCAATGGATTTTTGAGTAAGATAGAAGTCAGATAATTTAATCTCAGATAAAGCTCCTTTTGAAGCATGTGAGATTAGGCATACCAGTCCACAGGATTTCCTTTTTGTTTTAGGGATTTTATGTGTTACATAAATACATTTTAGCGCATAATGCTCTGATCCTCACATTTTGCTAGTTTTCTGCCATGCCTGTTCTCGGCAGTTTTTTTTATTTGGATGGCTTTGAAGTGTGCTCATAATGCCAAGAAAGACTTTGGCACGTCTAATATATAATTTTCTAATATTTAATGTGCACAGACCAGTAGATTTAACCCATCTGCCACAGTGTCCAGTAAACCATCCCACTTTAAAGCTTGACTTGGGTTTGTTCCATTCTTAAATGCCCCTGAAGCAACCCACGCAGCTGGTTACACCTGGATGTTGCGTCTTCTCCCGCAGACAGGTTCTGGTGCTGTCGGCTGTCAGCCAATCACAAGGTCCTGCACTACGGAGACCTGGAGGAGGCCAATCAGGGAGCCGTGTCTTACGAATCGCTGCAGGAGAAGAGTAAGAGGCACACTAAGGAAGACGAAACATCATACAGTCAAAGTCTTGGTCCAGGCTCCTAAAACAAGCAAACAAGACTTTCCAAGCTCCCTCCACAGCTGGCTTGGGCTTTGTTCCGGCTCAGCACACTACTGGAAAAACGAAAGTAGCTTTCCACTGAACCAAAGAGGCAAACGGCAAGAGCCCTGAGCATAGTAACACGAATCGTTTACGTCCGATCACAAAGCACAGTTACTTCGTATGTCATGTCATTTATAAGTGTTCTGCTTGTTGACCCCCCCCCATCTTGACACTCCCCACTTCCTACAGTACAGGTGTGTGACATTAAAGCAGTGATAACTGGAAAAGACTGCCCTCACGTGAAGGAGAAAGGAGCCCTCCGGCAGAATAAGGTGAAATATCAGCCATCCGGTCATGTCCACCGCTTTCGTGTGGGAGTGATGTCTGTCTCTTCAGCTTGGCACTGTTTACTGGCGCTGCCACACAAAACCTGCTCAGATATTTAAAGCTCCACTTTTAGCCAGAATTACTTGTGTCTGTGACGCCCACATGCCACCACTGTTTTATTTTAGCTTAATTAACAGAAGATAATAAATGGCTAGACTGGGTGTTTAATTGCACTGGAAAACCATACCATGAGTGCGTTATCCATATACAGTTTAACAATTTAATTATAATTATTACATTTGTTATATTTAAGATATATTACATAATTTTGTACTTTCCTTTGATGCTAGCGTCAGAGCAGACTCGTGTAAATAAATGTTTTAAATCCTTCTTAATTACTTTAAATGGTTATTTTAGGTGATGCCGCCTTCCTGATAGATTCCAATCTGTAGATCCAATTCATTTTTCTCTGCAGTACACTTTTCATCTGATGCAGAAAGTTGGTTACTGTCTAGAGGTCCCATTGAGCGATTGTTCTAATTAGGGATCAGATGGCCAGTTAAGTCAGACAGTCCGAAATTTCAAAGCGGAGGACACTGGGATGACCGTGGAGAGACGGGCTGCATTCTGAGGTCCCTCTTGCTTTTTCCACATATTCAGCTGGTGAATGTGCTTGGAAAACAGGTTAGATGGTGACACACGTACCATCTGGAGTGTGAAATCTGGGCTGGGGCTGAGCAAAAGGGAGCCAGGCTGGGAGGGGGGGGGGGCAGCGCTATGTCAGAAGAGGAGCTCTGAACTGTATTTTCCATGCCGACTGTTTCACTGCAGGAGGCGCAGGAGACGCAGGAGCTGGCATTCTCCATCGTTTATGACTCAGATGAATATCTGAACTTCATTGCTCCCAATAAACATGAGGTAGGAATGAATCAGCACGATTTTCATATTTTCTCACCAACACTACACTTCAGCGAAAATGCGCATCAAAGCTGCACTATCATGAAACTATGTTTTAAATAGAAGAACCTACATTGTGTTTTTTTAAAAGCTTTAGATTAATTAGGGTGAAACACACAGATACGATTAACCATTTATGAGCATTTCATTTATGCTGCAGTACTGTGTGTGGATAGACGGGCTGAACATTCTTCTGGGGAAGGAGCTGACCAGTGACCTCACCAAGTCTGATGTGGAAATCCTGCTCAGCATGGAAATGAAGCTCCGCCTCTTAGACCTTGAGAACATCAAAATTCCCGAAGCTCCACCTCCGATTCCCAAAGAACCCAGTGACTACAACTTTGTTTATGACTGCAACTAACCGGCCTTTCCTCATCCAGCCCAAAGTAACTTCGGAAGTTTAACCCCTGACTTTTCTCATACAAATTTTACCATTATCTGCAACCAATTGCCCATAAATTCTTTTCCACTTAAATACAAAGCATTTAATAGGGTTTGAAATGGCTAATTAATCATGTCTCAATTTTTTTTTGCCACAAATGGCATGAATCAAAAAAGCATCAATATCATTTCTGTTACCTGACCCTGTTGACACATGGAGAGCATGGTGATTTTTTCTTCATTTATTGAGTATTTTAGTAAATTTATCATTTTTTTTTTTCCTATCTGGAAACCTCACTTTGCCACCCCTGGAAGAGGAAAAGTGGATAGAAGATTCAGGACTCACAGATCTGATTGAATCTAATTTTCATTTCATGTAAACCATTAAACAGTTTGCACAGAAACTGGTGCCTAGTCACTTATTTATAAACAGCATAGCACAAAAACATCCAACTTGTTCGAAATGCAGTATAGAGAAAAATGTCACATTAAGAAACACAATAATTGATTGGGCAAAGAAGAATTTTAAATTAATGTGTTTTCAAATACAGCCTCTAGAAAACAAACATTCTGTTTTGTAAATTAATGTAAATGGCAATTCAAACACACGTGATCGCAGTAAAATAATGAAATATAACATGGTTGGTCTTATTCCAATCAGTCAACTATACGAAAGAGTCCTGGGTGTCTAAGCAGCACACGCATGAAAAGCCATAAATTGAAATAAAGAAAGATTATTCGTGAAATTATTTCTTTACAAAAGTGCTGGGATGTTGGGATAACAAGACGACATTTGGAGAACAATTTCCAAAGCTGCATTTACTATGTGCATTAGCTGATAAGATCCTTCATTGTATTTTTTTCTTCTACCGATGATGGAATAACTCTGCTGTAAAACATAACGCATAACGTCTTTAAAGGAATTCACAGCCTCATTTTAAAGTAGTCGCACACAAATGATCATTAATATTCCATGTTATGGGGGTGATGCACACACAGAACTAATTCATGTTACAGATGAGTGCTTTCTGGAAGACGGTTCCTATTAATAGCTTGTCTCTGTAAAAGGCGGAGACTGAGCATCCCTGAATAATGGAGCCATTATCGCAGTACACCTGCTTCACGATGGGCTTCTCTGAATGGACATTCTGGATTTGAATCACCTGAGGACAGACATGGACACACAGGGTGAGTGTGCGGCTTTAAATATGCAAATCAAATTAATACAGACATAGTTTTGCCAACAGCTTGAGTAAGAAAACAGACACCAAATACTAAACAGATTATTTCCTTTGAGAAAGTTTATCCAGAGTTCCCCCCAAAATAAATGATATATTTGCCACTTTCTTTAAAATTACATAAAACTTAAAAAGCAACAAAAAAAGAGAGTAAAAATTAAAAGCTGGAAAAGGTCAAGAGCTGGCAATAAAGAAAAAGATTTAATCCATTGTCCCATGGGTTAAAGCAAACTGGTTCAGGCACGTGCACTGAACACACTGACCTCACATCCAGGTGGATCCTCGGGGTCGTAATGCAGCATCTTCCAGCCATTAGGGAGACACCCCAGCCATAAATCGCCCGAGTCCAGGTCCACCTCAACGTTGTCGCATAACGATCCGGTATCCACAGACTTATTAAACGGAATAAAGGTCAGGTAAAGCTGATGTGGTTCAGACATGACAGAAACCAGACAAAGCAAGCTCTCAGGAACACTTCTGCTACAGATTCTTATTAACATGCACTGCAACAAATACATTATACAGTAGCATTAGTCTTTTCCAATGAAGTTCTGCAACTTGCATTGTAGTTCAGTACCAGATATGTCAGAAATGTTAGACAATCAAATCATCTAGATCAGTGTTTCCCAATCCAGTTCTTGGGGAGTTGGAAGGGAGCAAAAATGCAGACCGTCTGGTAGGGAGCTCGGATGGAGCAATAACTTGGACCAACTGTGGGTGCCTGAAGACTGGCTTGGGAAACACTGATCTAGAGCAGGGGTGTCAAACTCCAGGGCTCCAGAGTAGCTTAGCTCGTTCCCTGTTCCAAAACAAATGATTCAGCTCAAAAGCTGTGTGGTAAGTAGCACAAAAAGATGCAAAGAGATGATTCGGGTGTTAAATGCGCAGGGCTCCAACCCTCCAGGATTGGGATTTGACAACCCTGATCTACAGGATATTGGAAAGCATCAATTTTTTTCCATCCATCCATCTAATCGCTTACGACACGTCGGATCATGAGGGTACCTCAGAGCATAAAACACAAGGCATGAGCACACACTGAACGGGATGTTTGTTCTGTGATGGACTGACTTACACATGCAACCTCACCCCACAGGTACTTAGGACACACCAATTTACCTAACTGCTTGCATGAGGAAATTACAGTTGCGAGTGGAGATTCACAAGGTGACACACACACACACACACACACATACACACAGAAAACTGAAGTTTTTAAAAAACAAAATTTCTCAACGGTTAAATTA
>JAABNY020000136.1:5148914-5159124 GCA_015164015.2 Brevimyrus niger | reverse complement strand
ACACACACACACACACACACACATACACACAGAAAACTGAAGTTTTTAAAAAACAAAATTTCTCAACGGTTAAATTATTTGAATACAGTAAAGTTTTACCTTTATTAGAGTAAGGTTTTTGTTCTCTTGAATTGCCATGACGTAAATTTTGTAGTCAAAGATGTCAGAAACGTATATATGCCTGATAAAAAAAAAATGAAATGAATTTATGACTGCATTTATACCCGAGTTATATTAAAACAAAATTTCTTTGAATGATCCACACAAACTATAAGATTTAAGAATCCATTTAGGACAAACCTCTTATCAGGAGAGATGTTGATACCATTGGCCATAAAAAATCCCTCAGCTACAACTTTGACCTCATCAGGGCTGTAGTAGACAACATTAGTCCAGGGTCGCCCAATCAGAAACTCTAAATTTTTCATTATGGCGTTGGAAAAATAATGGTCATTTGTTGCATAAAATCTATTTGCACCAACTGGAACGATGTCATTCACACTGCAAAAAATAAGACAAGAGTGTAACAAATGTGAAACCGCAAATGTATTAAGGATTAGTATTTTACCTATATCTAGTATTTGGTGCTATGGGCTTTTACATGGCCATTCTAATAATGGGATGCTTAAACTATCATTATTAGGTTTCACTGGAGGCACAACTGAGAAAGATAATTAGTTCCAATTATCTAGCTGGTTCAAGTGTGTGAATTTTAAGTAATTTATTCTCTCTAATCGGTAACACAAACCTATAAAGCAATTCATGTCGGATAGTACTCAGATGCACAATCGAATTGTCCTCCTCCACAAATCGAAAAACTTCTACTTGACTGTTGTCTTGAGGGTGATTAACAACGAATAAATAGACCGAGTGATCTGGAAAGAGATTAGAAACAATGGATACTGACAAACAAATTCTTATACTACACACCGCCTCCACCTTGTGTTCATACTCGGTATCACAGCAGCATTTCACAGATTAGTCAGGACAACTTCAATAAAAACACAATTTACCACAATTTAATAATTTTATGGGCCATTTTTTTTTTACTTTGACCTGATATCTATGCAATTTAATTTGTTTGCAAGTTAAGTTTCAAGTTTTAAGAATATGTTCTCCAACAACAAAGAAGAGAACAACTCAAAAAAATTTAGTTACATTACCCTTCTCATCAATATAAACACTAATTCCATGAGGGTTGAAAGAGTGTATGTCAAAGGCTCCTGCAATCTTTAGTTCCACTGGTTTCATACGTGGATCGTGCAGATCTACCGTGAACATCTTCCCCGGGGAATCGGAAAACCACATCATGCCTGGATACTTTAATCCCTACACAATACAATTGAACGACACAAGTAAATACTTATACATAGGTATTCTCAATACATATATACATATAGATATATACATATATATATATATATAGTAACAGATTCCTTTTATAACAGCCCGTACTATCCTATAAGGAACACCTAACAAAATTCACTCACAACCATTATAATCGATATACAGTTTCATCAAACTATTTACATAAATTTCTAGTAATGTTTTTTTTTTTTGGGGGGGGGGGGCACTTACTGTACTTATAATTGCAAGTCCGTGTGGAAGCACCGTTATGTCTTCTGATCCATATTCTAATAAAAAACAAAAACAACAACAATGTTGTGTGGCGAATCGTAAATCTGATTAATCCCTGCCCCAAATATCGGATATATCATCTCTTCATAGGATCCATATTCTACCAGTAGCACGAGGACACTGCATGGTTTTCCTCTCTTAAGTACCTTAGCAAACGCTTACGTGCTTATCTGGAGACGAATTACTTCGACTTTGAAAACAAGACTTTCGATCCGCCGTAACTTTTAGTTTTTCATGCAACATACCAAGGCCTTTAAGGTGGCGACAGTTGGGCAGATGATTCTGAATAACTTCTCTGGAAGCTAGACTTACTCTCCTGTAAAAGAGGAGCAAACGTCTGAAAATAGTATGGCTCAAAGGCGCGCTTTAGGCACAATTTGTAAACTAGCAGCAAATGCACTACTGAATTTAAGACTTTAAACTTTAGCACGCACTCAAAGCTTAATGACTGATTGCAAAAGTCAGTGTGTATACGGATGGCAAATCAGTTACATAACATTTAGCCTATTTTAGTTAAATGTACGAGCAATTACAGAATTACATAGGAAAAAACGATGAAATAATACATTTTTTTTCTTTTTTAAAGTGACTTTGTGGAACTTCACCCTAGTAAATGAATAGCAAACCAGACCTGAAAAGTCGGCACCTTTTAAAATAAATGGAACTTCGTGACCACAGAAGAACACATTGAAAAACATTTCCTGCGAGGATTATTCCCAGAATAATTGGTTATTCGCGATGAAAACATCCGGCAAAAAAGTGCGGCTGCAAAAAAACACCCGAGTAAAGTAAAACTAACCCACCTTAATGTAATGATTCTTTCTCCAATAAATGCCACGAAAACTGCAATAAGCGCAAATACAATCAATAGTTTCCCCATTTCAACACCAGTTCATATGCGCGGCAGAGGAAGTATGCGGCAGCATTAAGTCCCTCAAACAGAAAGGCGGTGCTAGCAAAAGACAGGAGCTCGTCAACAAGAGAAGGAAAAAAAAGTTATACTATTCTGGAAGACTGAAAAAGTCTGGGTAAAAAGATGATCCGGGACATTTGCTTGTATTGTAGTATAAAAAATAAATAAATAAATAAAAACAGAAGAAACGTGGTTCTTTTATAATACAATATCACAAGTTCTTTTTTCGAATTCTAAATTTTATTTGTTAATAAAAGAGTGTTAGGTACTTGTAAGAGCTGTTGGCCTGGTAGTAGTTGATCCTTCGGGACAGCAGGTGGCAGTAAGCCGCATTCTGGGCAGCGGGTCAGGCTGTTGTAGTCCGAACAGCAACCAGCTGCGTTAATATCTGAACCCTAAGCGCATACGGCGAGGAGGAGGTGCGGTTTGTGTGGCCGGCAAACTGCGGGCTGCTCACTTTGACTTTTTTTTTTTTTGCAGCTTGGTACCGTCAGATATTGTACAGATCGACTTGTTTTAGATAGTAGCGCTGCAGTGATACTGCATTTTTGAGAGGGGAAAAAACATAAGAGCAGAAATAACCACAGTAAGTAAATAATGTACAATAATATTGGGGCGTGTATTTTGTATATCTTTATATTGTAAGTCTGATTTAGGATTTATATGTCTTTTCCATGTTACTTGTCTGGTCATTATTATTATTTTATTTTTTTTTGGTGTTTTTGCTGAATATTATTGTGACAATGGTATTGTAAATACAGAAGATGGCCAGTCAGGAATCTGTGTCAGAAAATGAATCAAACCTGACGCATTTTATATATGTTCAAAAGAAATATTAGAATACGACAATTTGTGGTTTACGATTGGCATTTTGACTTGCATTTTTGCTCTAGTTATGAATCTGAAGTGAACTATTTTTGTTACTGCATATAGGCATAACAGGATATATATAGAGAGACTCATAATAGGCTATGTACAGAAGAAACGTAGCTGACACTGTTTATAAAATAAGGTTGCAACTGTACGAAATGTTGCGTTTTGTTTTTAGCCTCAGTTTTGTGACTGTTAGCTCCGCAGACATACATCTGCGCAAACGCCTCGGACCCTCAGAGCAAAGTTGTCACGTCATTAAGACCTGAGGTGCACAGTGACGTCAGCAAGAGCGGAAGTGCACGGTAACGCTGTCACTCACCGTTACCATTTGCATTACATCTCCTTCAGGGTGTTTTTTTAAGTATACAATAATTATTATTTAAATTATACTAAGGTATGCTCACTCTGTCTTAGCTCAGATATAAAGCAATTGGTTTCGATGAGATATTTGCATACGAGTACCATTATGAGTAGAAAATATTGCTCTCAAAAGTAATGATATTTTAAAAATGTTTTTGCTGAATATATCCATTGTTGATGATCAAGATGTTGGTTAGTGATGAACATGTTCACGTTTTCAGTTCTCTCTCTGGGTAGTTATGACATATAATTGCAATTGACAACATCAATCTCATAAATATCCATACTGGAAGAAAATTGCAGCATTTTGCTTCATTGACAATAGTGATGACAAATGTGAAAGCAGGCAAGGAATTTACTGTTACAGGCATCTCAAACATATCTGTTCAAAAACCACCAGTTTTTCCGGATCATTTAAAAATGTAAAAATAGTGTTTAATGTTTCTGAACTTCATGTAGATCCATAAAAAATAATTGGTGCCATTTTATGAATGCAGTTTTGTCTTCTGTTACCAACCGCATTATATTTGTTTATTTGTTTGTATTTGTTAATAAAAACTCTACAAAAACTATTTTGGTTATGTTCCTTTGTTTCTTTGTTATGCCAGTAACAGCATTGTTGCTGTCTTTTGTGTTGTTTTTGTCTACATTCTTCACATTATTGCCTTAATTTATATATGTTATCCCATTTGTTCTTCCCCCAATCCTCATAAGACAACCATTTTGCTGAATTGTCACCAGACATACAGTCAGCATTTATTTTCTGCTATATGAAAAGTATGGAAAGCACACTCAGCAACACTGGTAATGTACATAAGGTAACGAATAAAGACAAGGTCGTGTCACGTCACGTCCCAGCAGGTGATTTGCTTGTTTTACCACTAAGCAAGGTACTTAACGTGCATTTGATATTTAACAAGGGGTCAAAACTGGATCACTGTGGGGAAACAACCAAAATTGTTACAGCTCACTGCTGTAACATTGTTCTTATCATTTTAATAATATGAATATGATAAAATCATGACACTGAGTATGATTATATTTTGACATGAAAACCTAATTGGGATTAGATGGCATGGGGTATGTATATAGTAATGTAAAACCAGCATTGGTATGTTTGTTAAGAATTAATGACTATAGTACAAACATCTGAAATTGTTGGGCAGGTCTGTAAAGGTCAGTATGTAAGAAATGGAAGGTGAGTGCTGAAAAGAACAAACTGCACAAAATGAACTTTGTTCAGTTCTTATATTATTGATTGTCTCTAAAGTCCTGCTTTCAGACAATAAGCTGTGTGTGTTTGACTGGTAGGTCAAGAGGTGAAAATGTCAGACAAAAGTGACCTCAAAGCTGAGCTGGAGCGTAAGAAACAGCGTCTGGCTCAAATACGGGAGGAGAAGAAAAGGAAGGAGGAGGAGAGGAAAAAGAAAGAGGTAAGAGCTTATTGGGTTCCTGGTGTGTAGACAAATCAACTGTATTTTATCACCCGTTCCAGTTCTCGGTCCAACATGAATTAACCTGCTGAGGCTCGTGTTACCCTCCAAAAATGCCTTCTTATGAATTAGCTGTCCGTTCAGTATCACAGCTGGCTCCATTACCCATTCCGAACGTTGTTTTAAGTCGGAGATGCAGCAAAAGGCCGAAACGCTTCATGAAGATTCTGACCTAGACCGCAAGCGGAGAGAAACGGAAGCCCTTCTGCAGAGCATCGGCATCTCCCCAGAACCACCACTAGGTAAAGGAGGAAAAGCGTCACGCCTGGCGGCTGCGGTCCTCTCTGTCCTGGGCTTGTTCTTGGATTAGTGGTGAGAAACACAAAGAATTGAGGAAGTGTGTCCAAATTGCAGTTTTAGAAGAAAATTACAAATATTTTCCTAATCAGTAATAACTATTACTATTTGGTAAAAAAGTGGTTTTACATAGCACATGTACAATAATTATAATGTTAATTGTAAATCGATAACTCATTTTCAGTACCAAATGAACTATCTTGAATTTTCTAGGGTAATTATAATGTTTCATGTGAGCGCACTCTTATATAAACACGCATTTATCTTCAGGAGAAAATTACACTTTGAAAACACCTGACAGTACCTAAGTACTGATTTTTTTTTTTGGATGTTTATGCAGGATGTTGGGGAAAATTTCTATTCCTGAAGCATGTCAGTACTTTTCTGGTCCTAGGTCACACACATTTCCCATGATCTTACATGCCAGTTGCTTCTTAAAGCATCATCATTGTGTTCTTTCAATGGTGATTCACACATCGTAAAGGCAATTCTTATTCTTATTACCCATATTATCTGGAATGAAATGGACATTATTTGTGTCCATAGGCAAACATAGGCAAAACATATGAGATTGTTGATTTTTTTTTCACCTTTGACAATAGTGTGATATAAAATAGCCAAAATAGCCGACAGATGTTTTTGTTTAGCTTTAATTTTTAATGAAATCATTTACATTAAATGAAAGCATACATTTTTGTAAATTTATTACGAGAAATATTAAATTTATTATACTGAATTGTGCTTTCCTGTATATGTGTGAAGTAGTACAAATATTTTAATCTTGGACTTTAGAAACATTCATTTAAATATGGATAACCTCTTGCTGGATAATGTTTGTAAGAACACAAATTACTAGTTTATAATAACATTCATATATATTAATTAATATGATTTCACTTGTCGTTTACTAGTGTATACACAGTTGATTAATTGGGTTCACTTTTCGTGATGCCTTGTTTTTTTCTGCTGATGACATAAGTTGTCCGATTTATCTGATTCAAGGGCATGCTCAAAGCTGTGTACCCTAAGATTTTCAACTGGCAAAATGCACTTGTTTGCAGGGAATGTTGGTCTTAGAGTCTCTTTGAGGGTTAGAAAGCAAACCCATGCCAATGGTGCCTTCATCTGTCCCATTTCTTGTGCCTAATGTTGTACTTATTTGCCAGTACTGACAATAATAATTAGCCACAAAATGTCTTCTGTCCCTGTACATTAGCCAATGTTTACTAAAATGGGTACTGTGCAAGATTCTAATGCACTGGTAGTATAATGAATTTCACGAATTTCCTGATGTCTACTATCATTTGAGAACAGACTAAGCTGTCATGTGGAAAAGCATGCCTGACTGTAAACCCAGCAACAAATGTGCACGCTCTTTTGAGAAATATTTTAATGATAGTTTTTTTGTGGTTATGCATTTGCTTAGTCAGCTCTGATGTAGCTACTGGTTCATATTTTATTCTGAGACTCCTGAGTGATCTGGCCTTTGAAGGTGTCCAGCCCAAGCAAAAATCTGGGTCTTCTGGTCCTCTGGTCATTATCTGCAGGGCTCTGGAATGTGCAGTAAAGTGAGTCACGGCAGACTGAAGGGTTAATGTCCAGAAGACCCCCTATGTTATTTTTAACAAACGAGTGCCATGGATAGGAATACATTTAACTATCTTTCTTTCTTTTTTCCTTTGGGCTTTTTGCTTTAACCATTTCAATCCATCCTGTTGATTTGGAATCCTTTTTTATTTTCGCTGTCTCTGTCACTACTGGCCACCAGAGCAGCCGCTGCAGCTCTTAACATGGGATACGTGTTATTTTCATTATTTAGTCCCAACCCCTATGTCTCCTTCAGTGAGCACGCCCAGCGAGGCCGGCAGCCAGGAGTCGGTAGACGGGGGCGTGGTAGGAAGGTACGCTTTTGCTTTATGCCTCCCCATTGTATGGTAGCACTTGCTGCCTCAGTCTTCTCAGTTATCTAGTGTTTCCCAGTCCGGTCCTTGAGGACTAACAGACAGTCCATGTTTTTGCTCCCTCCGAGCACCTGAGCAAAAAAATGTGGATTATCTACCAAGGAGATGAGAGGGAGCAAAAACGCAGACGATCTGTGGGTCGCCAAAGATCCGGTTGGGAAACACTGTTGGGAAACATTGGGTTGCGAAACAGATGTGACTTAACTGGATTTCATAAACATCATAGAGGAAGGATTAAGGATTGTAACACGCGCTGTGACAAATTTAGTTTTGCTTTTTTTAAAGTAAATTCACACTTCATATTTTCATAGAGTTTATTCTTAATTATTAATATGTCACATACATGAAGAAAGACTTAATACCCGCATTAATATTCTGGGGCATTTACCAAAATTCCCTAGCCTGTCACAGAAATGATGAGATAACATCAAAGATATTACGAAAATAGTTTTTTAAAAATTGACTACATGACCCCTGACTACAATTCACTACAAAATGCTGCTTCCTGTTAACAGTTTATTTATTTTGTCCTTCCTGACTTGCCCTAGCAAGCTGTTCCCTTTTGCTCTCATGGTCAGTCCAAAAAAAAGCACCAAATATTTTATCTCTTTAGCACGTTTATCACCCCAAGGTTTTAAAACTGTGGGCCTGGAGTTTGATATCACTGCGTTAGCCGAAGGTAACCGAGTATTGAGTTAGGTGTAGCTGCAAACTAGTGCTTGCATGCAGTTGGATATTCAGACAATAGGAATGTCAATTGTGAAATTGAAACAAAAAATGAAATCTAAATAACCAAAGAGCACAAGTCATGACATATTCATGACAAACAGCATGACTGGTTCAGTTGTCATGGCATTGTGGGCCATTTTTTTGCAAAAAGTTTCATGGCTCCGTCAATGGGTGTATTGTTGATACACAGAGTATCACTTTGTTTAGGTATGATATCAGATTACAGCTAATTATTGTGTAAAGTTAAATTAAGCTTTTATAATGCTTTCCCCTTGGGTGACAGTGAGGACATCGCAGATGCCAAATTATTTGCCTTGAAATAATTGCCCTTACATGACATATTTTTTAAAGGTTTTCTCCTTCATAAAATATGTTGTGCTACCATTTGTGGGTTTCATTGATTATGTTGTGCTGTGCATGACTCCCTCTGCAGTGTTTCCTGAACATTATTTTAGCGTTTTCATTACATATCTGCAGGATTTTCTGCAGTGATTTTATTCTGAAATCATGTTATTTTATTGCTCTTTACTACTTAAAAAATCAATTATTATTATTATACTTTATTGTGCTAAATTTGTTTCAAGTTTTTCTAATATATAGACATTTATTGTGAAATGATTTTTGTTTCATTCCAAGGTGTCGGTCTGACTCAGGGTAGAATACATCAGGTCACACAGACAGATGGAGTGGAACTCCAATTAAATTATAAGCGATAAACAGGACTTTGATGTTAATGCTAAAATCATTTACATTTATAAATGTCAAATTTATTTAACATTAAATAAGTTGATTTAAAATTATGATTAGATTAGATTAGATGCTATTGCAATGACAACAATGTATTACACTCTGAAGCCCCCCCCCCACCCCCGAAAAATCTAATCCCAACTCCACCCACACCTCCCAGCCTTTACAGTCCCTATCCCCCATACACTCTCACAACTCTCCAAAATGTAATGCATTGTTCTCAGACTTTGCAGGAACATTGTTTAGTTGTTGATCTGGGGCCTATTTCATTTTGAGACAAATCGCACCAAATTCGAAGCAGGGCGGAGACACCCAGGGAATACATTGTTGTCATCGTGATGACATCTCATTTACACCATAGTGATAATAGGTCTGCCAGAAAATAAGAATAAATACATTTGCAAATTTACAGTAGAAAAAATATAATTTAGTATGTTAATATTTTAGTAATGAGATATCTATGCTTTTTCAATTTGATTCGTGCTTAATTCCCAAATGGCATGATATTATTTTGATGTGGTGGTTGAGTTTCTGTGCTGGCTAATGGTGCATGTTCTCTTCCCTGTGTGGCGCCCCCTGCTGCTGTCTCTAGGACCCTGCAGTGGGATACTGATCCTTCTGTACTGCAGCTGCAGGCTGACTCTGAGCTCGGGTACACCTTATCTTTCCTCTCCACCTCATTTTCTCTGTGTCACTCAGCACAGGGATCCTATTAAATTTAGTTTTTTTACTAGCTTGACTGCTAATGATTTGATTTCCCTTTGTTTATTTGATGGGTAAAGCATCTTATGTACTTTGATTAGTACAGGGAGACAAATTGCATCATGATTAAAGAAGACAAGGAATCAGTTCTTGAGTGTTTATAGTACAGCTCAAACTACTTACAGTATGTGCAGGACCCAATCTTTTTCAAAAATAGCAGCTTAATCCTTCCTGTTAATTACATTCTGATGTGATTTCAGCAATATTACATCTGTCTTCACTGTAGTACAGTTATGTTTCAGTCAGCCATGACACAATACCGGAACGCATAACCACATGATGTTTTCAGACAGCTAATGATTTCTTTAGCTTTTTCTATACATTCCCAAGCTCATGTTGCTGTTGAATGTAATTCAGTTTGTGGTTGAATGCAGTTTGTTTGAATGTAAATATTGTAACTCACATATTCTTATCATTCCTATTTAAAAGAGAAAGGT
>JAABNY020000136.1:5094753-5118430 GCA_015164015.2 Brevimyrus niger | reverse complement strand
GTTTGGAGTTCAGGAGATTGTCTTGACCAGGACCACACCCCTAAATGCATTGAAGCAACTGCCATGTGATTGGTTGACTAGATAATGGCAATAATGAGAAATTGAACAGGTGTTCCTGTTCTCCAGGTGAGTGTGTGTGTGTGTGTGTATATATATATACACACACACACACACATATATACATACATAATATATATGAAAATTTGGACTTCAATCAAGACATTTTGATGAAAAAGGTTCCTTATTTGTTTTGCATGTGAACTGGTACAGTAAATACACGTGGTTTAACCATCTAGCAAGATAATCAAGCGGACAGCGCATTACTAATAAACACGACATTATATCAAGATATTACCACCAAATGCATTTGGCTTTGCTATTCGGTACAAGGGTAGACTGCCCTATACTGTATAAATAACGGTTTCGGTTGTTGTAGCAACTTACTTGGTTTTCACGTCGAACTTCTTTAGTAAATTTTTGCCCTGCTGAACGGAGCATGTATGAATGCCTCCTCCAGCTCTTCCTGCCTTCGGTTCTCCGGGGAGCAGCTGATAATATTGTACTTGTGCGGCTTCCGCAAACAACCAGATCTTTGGAATAGAATTAGCACGATATTGAAAAGCTGGACATTTTCTGAAGCGAAACGGAGTTCTACAAACAAACATAGCTTCAACAAACCGCTGAACCTGCTATTAAAAGCTCTCCATTCACGTGGCTACAGCTAATGCTCACGGCTACTGACGGTGGTGGTGACGTTTGACTTGTTAGGTCTTGATTTATTCGAACAGGAAATGTAATCGAAACGTGAACTGCAAACAGCAGAAAGATATACTAACATCTACGTAACATTTTACATATAGATTTCTTATTTCATTCCTGTTACATTATACACCTTTATTATTACGGCAACTGTCCACCTAGTGCTGCCAACGCATTTACATGTAGGGGAGAGTGGGGTGTGTGCCACCCCGTTTCTAGAGAACCATATAAGAAATTGGTCTACACATTTTTGAAGAGTCAACCATTTTACTTATCCTGCATGAGAGGTGAGCACATTTAAGTTAAAAACAATTTTTTGCCTTTCAAAATAAAATTTCTATGATGAAGGTTTTTTGATTGTTGTGGCTGAACAGTTATAGGGAAGTTTGAAAACATTTCACACATGTTTTAGTGCTTTGGAAAGCTACACTATAAGTCTACACAGCTAGCATGGTGTTAGCTCAAAACTGCTGGATGATGCATTTTTTCCAAAAGGATAGTGTTGGGGTGATTTGTGCCAAAGAGCCTGGGTTAAGTTGTGCCAGTGGCATAACACACCCCCACTTATGAATACTTTAAACATATTACTTTATTGTAATTGTACATTGTATTCTTGTATTTTATTACTAAACCTATGTGACATTCTTAATAAACCAAAATCGACCATCATGCCACGGAGTTATAAATGGAAGACAGGCAGGGCTTCCACTCCTCTAGCCGACATGGACAGAGCAGTGAAAGAGGTGGAGAAGGGGAAGTAGTAAGAGGTCTGTGGATGGAAAGGCCATCTTCACTTTCAAAGAAAACGATGGAGTCACCCTAGAGAAAATGTGCATACTACACACACCAGAAAAACTGTATCATGTATGCGGGCAGATCTGTGAAGAGAACTGCAGTCAATCTGGTCTTCATTTAAATTTTATTTTGTTCTGAACCTGTGGTCATGTGGCACAATAGGCTTGTAGAAAATTGACCTTTGATGTTGTAAAATAACTTTAAATAAACCTTAAATGAGCAAATTTGTTTTGAATTTGTCTAACTTTTATATAGTATTACAGTTTCTGAGATAAAAATATACTGTTTTGGCACAATTTACCCCAATGTATTCTCTCCAAAGGCACAACTTACCCCACACCAGGGGCAAGTTGTGCCAGAAGACCCTTTTTTTCAGAAAGCTATATTTCTAGTAGTAATACTGTATTTCAGATCCAACGTGATTGTTCCCAGGGATGCACAATGCCCTGAAATATATGTACATGTTTCAGTTGGAAATATTACTGACATGGCCTCACTTTAAAGTCACTTGAAGTAAAAACTGGTACAACTCACCCCACTCTCCTCTATGTCACAGTTACCTTGTAGATAGTCTGCAGAGTTTTGCAAACTTAAAAACCCAATGCTGGTGATGCAGCTAATTGTAGGTTTAAAATGGAATAATACAGATTTGAGAGAGACGAGATCTGGAAGACCAGGACAATTGTCGGAGAGAACTGCTCGTATGCTGGTCAGAAAGACAAAACGAAACCCCCTTTTGACTGCAAAAATACCTGCAGGAACATTTGGACTCAGGAGTGGTGGTGCACCGTTCCACAAGACCTTCATGGAAGAGTCAGCAGAAGAAAACCTGCTTCCCCATCATAAAATCCAACATCAGAAGTATGCAGCAGAACATCTACAGAAGCCTGATGCATTTTGGAAACAAGTGCTGTGGACTGATGACGTTAAAATAGAACTATTTGGCCACAATCAGCAAAGGCATGTTTGGAGAAATAAAGGAGCAGCATTTCATGAAATGAACACCTTGCCAACTATTAAGCATGGGGGTGGATCTATCATGCTTTTGGGGTTGTGTTTCAGCCAGAGGCACAGGAAACATTGCACAGGTGGAGAGAAGAATGGATTCCACTAAATACTAGCAAATTCTGGAAGCAAACATCACACCATCTATAAAAAAAAGCTGAAGCTGAAAAGAGGATGGCTTCTACAACAGGACAATGACCCTAAACATACCTCCAAATCCACCATGGACTACCTCAAGAGATGCAACTTAGCTCCTGGGATAATTGGAACACGCAAAGCCCTCCACCGCAATAAGGTGTCGGCTCCTGGAGGGGCTCTACAGCATTCATTGGTAGATAAAAAAAAGAATTTAAAGCAATTTGATAAGTAGGCATCATATGTTAATTTCAAGAGTGCAGAATGCCATGAAAGCTTTCACAAAGTGTAAAATCTGGTATGAAATTACAAAACATTAATTCAATTAATGAAAAACCTCAACTAATACATTGCTAATACCTAGAAACAGGGTTGGGTAATTCAGGCCCAGAGAGTAAAAGCCCAGGCCAAGATTTGGTTTAAACCAACCAGTGACTGACTCAGCTGGTTGGTTGAAACAAAATCTAGACTCCGGTTTAGAATTTTACTCTCTGGACCTGAATTACCCAACTCTGCCTATAACATATTGTTCAATGTGCAAATACCACAATCTTCCAGCTGTGGTTGTAGCAATGACCTTATTTATTTCATTTTTGTAACTTAATGGTGAACTAAGCAAGTTCTTTTTCCAGACTGGTGCAGAACACTCTGCCACACTACGCCTTAACTTCATCAGCAGGCTGGTCCCCACTCAGTGCCGCTAAGGCATTGGTTACCATCCTCTCCACCATCAACTGTGAAGTCCCCACAGTGTGGGTGCCCATGTGGGGCAGCACAATCACGTTGGGGAGGGTCAGCAAAGGGTGACTCCTGACAGACGAAATGCATCACCGGCAAAAAAAAACAAAACAAAACATCCATTAAAAAATAAAAACAAAAAAAACGAAGAAGCATCCTTATCACTATAGACGTGGAGATACTATGAAACACCATTAATTTTAAGCCAAAAGTGTGGTATATCATCTGTCATGAAAACCTGTGTTATTTAGTTTAAAGGTATATTTTCATAGCACTAACCTTGGAAGAGGTTCTGGGTATGTCACATCTAAGCCTGCACCTCGAATCACTCCACTCTGCAGGGCATGTACTAGCGCCTCTTGATCAACTACTGGGCCTAGAGAGAATAAACACACATGCTACAACAGCTTTCTGAGTACAACAGTAATGTTTTTTGATACTATAAAATTTAGTCCAATTCAGGTGTGTGGATATTAATGAAAATGAGTTTATTAAAATCATACACAGCTAAGGAAATGTGACCAGAATATTGTTCCATGGTTACATTTTATTGTTTTTTTCTGTTTGTTTGTTTTTTAACAACTGTGAAACACTGAAATGCAGGGACATCCAGGTGACAAGGACCAGTTACTTTCTTCTGCAATATTTTGTAAACTGTTAGATCTTCAGTATGCAGAATTATACTGTATGGCATCGCAGTTGATGAAGTGAGAATTTGAGGAAGTCACTTCCTGCAGGTACATTGGGCAGTATATGGCAGTCATTTGAACAGGAAGAGTAATGCAGTAGTGCTGCAGTTTCATTACTCATGTTGCCATGATACCTCTGCTGATGTTGATTAGGGTGCCTGATGGCTTCATCATGCTTAGCTCCCTCCAGCCAATCAGCTTCTGTGTATCAGGGGACAGATTGACCACAACCATGACAAAGTCCGACTTCTGCAGCAATTCATCCATCTTCTCACAGTAAACTGCCCCCACTGCCTTCTCATCCTCTTCTTTCCTGTAGAAAAAGTTCAAGTGAGGTTATAAAAAGAAGACGACATATTTACATAGATCGTATTTCAAAACAGCTATTCGGACAATAAGCACTTAATATTGAAAAAACAAATGTACTCTTTGTGAGGAATGGGCTATTTTCTACATCACCATTGCTTTACTCGATGCTGCGCACATAAACCTCACGAGAATGTATATGTTTAAAGACTACCTAAATTATTAACTAAATTGTAATGTGACCGACATCTTCCCCGTCCCGTAATCTTTTGTCAGATGGCGTGCGCTGTCACACCCTACCTACGATTCCTGTTGTGGTACAGGATTTTCATCTCAAAGCCACTAGCCCGTTTGGCCACTTTATACCCGATCCTTCCCATGCCAATAATTCCAATGGTGGCTCCGCTGACGTCCGTGCCCATGCTGCTCTCAGGCAAATCCCACTCGTCAGTTTCGTGAGAGGCAGAGTAGTTATGTCCTGCAAGAAATTTATCGTTAAATCACTTTAACCGTGAGTTTTAAGGGAATTTAGAGTTTAAAAGGAAATAGATCATTTTCACTCATAGGTAGCACACAGTGGAGCTCTGTACAATAGACTCGGAAACAGGGGGTAGCTAGAAATACTGGTTCGCCAACGTAAGATACTCGAACAAAGCTGTCAGGGTACTCGATCAAGCGCCCGTTTGACCCAGTGTAGAACACAAGAATTTCCTCATATTTACCATATATGAGATTTCGTGCTGTTGCCAACATTAAAGCCATGCCTATATCAGCCGTTGCGTTGTCCACAACATGAGGGGTATTGCAAACTTTAATCCCAAAACTGTTGATCAGGGATATATCGAGATGATCCACACCCACGCCGCCATTTACCACTACCTTCAGGTTAGGTAAAACTTGCAGTAGATTGCGATCCACTTTAAGTGCGTCTCCCCACACAAAAATTGCACTAATCTTATTTGCAAAGTGATCCTTGTTATTCACAAATTCTTTATGGGGGATAACTGTGAAATGCTTCTCAATAACAGGGGCGAAACACTGGTAGATCGCGCCAGGGGCTCCAAATGTGGTCGCCAGTAGGCAAGGTTTCTCCATGACCTCAAAAAAAACATAACAGCAACGATTTTACTGATGTATCGTCACAACTTTGTTACACATTTGAACAAGCAGTCGAAGTCCTCAAATTATTTTAAAATGAGGACCTAAACATTAGAATTAACTGGACAAAAATGTTCTGAAAAGTGTACTGTCAGCCTCAGATCATTCCTAATTATTTGCTAAACAGGTAAGGAACAGAAAGGGGAATAGGCTATAGGGTATTAGGTAATATTCAAGCAAGTTCTCGTTGATAAGAGAATTGATAAAAGAAATACGGGATTGAGTTTCTCACCGAGTGCAGTTGCAGAATAGGAGGGTTTCCCAAAAACAACTTGGACAGTAAGTGCCGAAAGAGCATTTCCTCCACACGCTGTTTATCCAATACTGTACCACCGATCACAAAAACAAAGCATTTAGTAAATTATTGAATTTTGGTTATCGATTATCTTTCATTGTATAAACGTATAAAGGGTTTAATGTATAACAATCTCTCAGCAAAAATTAAGTTAAATATTTATTTGACCAGAGGAAGGTTTCGCAAACACTTTCAATAAAACAATTAATATTACGGCATAAATGTAACTATGCATCGGGATTATAAGCACTTTTTGCATGTAAAAGACAGTGACATTACCACATTTGGACGCCTCCGTAGTCTATTCTGTAACCGGGTATGAGATCTGCTGAAAAAGACTGATCATAAGGCCAACTGGGCATCAGAGGGCGGTATTGTTTAGAAAAGAAAATGATATACGGTAGCCCTACAGCTTCTACGGTGTACCAAAGGGGACATGGGAGTCGAAAAACAAACTGGAATAATAAAAAACGAGTCCGCAAAAACTTTTGCGTTACTACAATAACTGCACTGTGTCCGTTCAAAGTCGAATAAAATGTTTTATTAGGGTAAAATTAATAAACGTCATTAATAATATCAATTATTTAACAAAAACATAATACAAAATACTTAGTACAAAATTACATAATCCGAAAAGGACTTGATGCACATTGTCCCCGATAGTTTAATTCTTAAATCACTATTTATTGGGTATGTCTATTTCATTCAGTTTTATACTTAGTAGTCCATTCATTTTATTTTTTGTACTTGAAACAGAGACAATGCAGTTACTAATAGTAATAGTGCAAAAACTCGTTATTATATTCTCCTCCATGCATTTTCTTGGCAGCTGTCACAATACAGATCCCCCACCTTTCTTGACCTTCTTATGGTCAAAAATTAAGCAGTAAAATTATTGGTTATAGAAGGGATACTCAACAATTTTCTCAGAGGTCCAAATTCCATCAACGACACAAAGCCAAGGTCCACTGCTCCCGATAAAATTTACCAAAAATACTTGAATACCATTAAGGAAAGTTTACATTTTCTGTACAAATATTTGTTAAAACGTTGCATCTAGGTCAGGAATGGATTTTGAAATGGGCAATAGTGTTGATAAAATGTAATATTTATATGATTGCTATTCCAAGGATCCCACATGATGGGTATCTCTAGGCCTGCATGTGGAGAAAAGTAGATCAAAAATGTTTTAAGTGTTCACATGTTGCCTGTCAATTCTGTTATCTAGTCAGGGTAGCCTGGTGGACCAAGACTAACATCGTTCATACTTATCATACATTCTTACAGATTTAAAGAGTTAATCATACATTTTTCATTTGAAAGAAAGAAGAAATTAAGTAAATAGGGATCACTCAACTATTTTACAATAATAATTAATATTTTAACACATTTAGGGTCTCTCAATTTTGATGCATTACATATTGATTTACTGTTTGATATTTTTTTTCTACTTACAAAAAATAACTACAACACTATATATAACAAACAATAGCATAACTGTTTAACTACTGCATTAAAAGCAAATAACTTTTTCGTATAACAAGAAAATTGCAAGATTATCCGTTACAAAAAAGCAACACCAATATTGCGAAAGATTAAAAATAACCCAATGAGCATAAATGGATGCTAATTAATCCAGTTCCTTTGAAGTCATTGAGTAAAATAAACTTCACTCAGAACTAGCCATGAGGATGGCCTGACCTTGTTCACCCTATTGGTGTCTGTTCATTCATGAGCCACCACTTAGGGTGACTGCTTCAAATCAGGTGCAATTTGTCTTAAAATGACATAGGCTTCAGATCAGCACCTATAAAATGTTCCTGTGAAGTTTGATAAAGATCCATTTAGTACTTTTAGGGTTACTGTGTTATCATGTTCACAAGATCGTGTCGTCTGTGGTCACCCTTTCCTTTGCTGCCAGTAAGTGGCATTGCTTCAGCTTTGGTGTGATTTGTCTCAAAATTTGAAAGAAGATTCAGATCCTCACCAAATCAATTGTTCTGCAAAGTTCTAAAAAGATCTGTCTCATACTCTATGAGTTATTGTGCTAATGAGATAAGTGTCGGTGGGAGAGGTGATGGACCTGTCCCAAAACCATAATTATTCTGTATTAGCGGTACACAATAATTTAAAGGTTATACTTTATGTAAAACATTAAACTTAGTTAAATAAGTTAAATAAATTACTCAATCACTGTAGCATGAATAAAATATTATTTATTATTAAAAATCCTCAGTCATATGCTCCTGCATACCTTTCTGCTTTTTGATGTCCTGTTAACTACGTTACTTGTGTCAACTATGTTACTAGTAAGTTCTAAGACAAATATATATTACGAGTGAAATTACTATCCCTTGACACTGGTAAATAGTAACTCCATTATATGCGCGCTGTGCATAATAGGTGTACATTTTGGGGTAAAATATTGCTAAATTAACTAATTATAGAATGATCCAGAATCGTTCCCCAACCATGGTACTTCTTGCTCCTTGTTTCTTTATCAAATAAGGGGACACTTGTCATAGTTTTCATAAAACATTATGTTGCTGTTTAAGGAACCCAAGTCATATATACAAGCCGGCCTTCTGTAGAACTCAGCAGTGAATTTCTGTGGGTTGAAGGTTTTCTTAGCTGATCATTATCTCAAGGTAAAGAGGAACCTGAGATACAGTATAACTAGGGTGGGCTGAACATTTATCTAACTGTATGGCTACCAAGCTGGGTTGACCCTTAGATTCTTTGTGTGGCCCTGTGCTGGTTATACACAGGGCATCGGCATTGCACCTTTAGCCTCCAGTGTGAGTGTTTGCTCATAGGGTTAGGGAAAGTATATGTGACTATGGTGACCGCACCGTTCCTGTGGTTCCTGCTGACTTTAGCGCCGGTGGGCGTGTTGCTGGATGACGTCAAGGGGGGCGGCTGCGTGTGTGGATACCCAGGGATCCCAGGGGACCCCGGACATAATGGGGCACCGGGTCGCGACGGCAGAGATGGTGCGAAAGGGGAAAAGGGGGATCAAGGTAAAAGCAGAAACATCTTTCGTTGTCGGAGGTCAAACAGTAGATATGAACCATAGGCCAGTGTTAATAATAAAGCAGTAGCGACTGGTTGTTCTGGCTGCATTTTATCTACTGTTGTAATGAGACTGATTGTGTATTAATTCACAACCATCGTTTCTGTTGAAGGTGTCGTTGGCGCAGATGGTCCCCGAGGGCAAGAGGGAGCCAAGGGACCCAAAGGAGACCCAGGTGGAAAACGCCTCTGTATTTGGGAATGCAGGCAGCTTCATATACCATATACAAGGAAACTGTACCAATTGCAATTTGTAAAATAATCATATTCTCAAATATTGTTCTATTAATGCATTAAATTTTGTATCTCCTGAACAATGAAAACAAGACAATAGGTATGAAGTTTAAACATTGGCTTCGAAAGTAAGTATGGTTACACTAAATGAGATATATAGTGCTCATAAAAAGTCTTGGGACTCTTCCTTAATTAAGTAAAAATATTGCTAATGAATTGGTTTTTCAAACAAAAATGATCACTTTATTCATATCTTTCCAAAAGTATATATTACACTGGAAATAACCGGTAATTTGAAGTGAAACTATTTAATATTAAAAGTAGTAAAAAACTGAAACAAATTATGGATCTAAAAGAGCCGTTTTGAGTTAAAAAGTTAATTGACATGCAGCATGCTTGGGAGCTTTTTGATTAGTAACGTCTTTGCAATGACAAAAAAACCCAATTGGACTAATAAACAAAATATTTGTGAGTCAAAAAATTATGACACTTAATAAAAAAAAAAAATTGTGTGGAGGATCTGTGCAGATATGTTAAACATTGCTTGTCGATGGACTTTTGTTATGAAACCAATAAATTTGCAACATTTTTACAGAATTAAGCAAGTATCTCAAGACTTTCCGTGAACACTGTATACATTTTGAACATACAAAATTCTATTCTTGTTAAAGGGTGTTATACTCCAGTACTTTGTTACAGTTTGCTAGTAGGGACTTGCTTGGTTAATGTATGAAAGCTGAAGTGGTTGATGATCAGTCCTGGTTTTGTTCCCCTGATCTGCAGGAGAGCCAGGCCTATCGGGCATGAAGGGGAAAAGAGGGGAGAACGGAGAGCGGGGATGGCCTGGGAAGATGGGGCCCCAAGGTGTGCCTGGGCCCCTGGGGCTCAAAGGGGACAAAGGGGAGCTGGGGTTACCCGGCCCACGGGGGGTAAAAGGTGAAGAAGGGCCCCAGGGGCCAGAGGGTAACCGTGGGCCAATTGGGATTAAAGGAGAGAGGGGTGTCATTGGGCCTTCTGGTCCTACAGGGCGTCCTGGAATCAAAGGAGACATTGGTGCTCCAGGTCAGAAAGGAAGCATAGGCTTCCAGGGGGAGAAAGGAGACAGAGGAGATCAAGGAGAGAAAGGGGTTGTTGGAGATATGCCCGTCATACCTAAGAGTGCATTCTCCGTGGGCCTGACAGATCACAGCAAGCGGCCCCCAGTAAACATGGCCATCCGCTTTGATAAGATCATCTACAACCAGCAAGGGCACTACGATGAAAAAACTGGACGGTTCTCTTGCGCCATTGCTGGGGCATACTATTTTACTTACCACATTACGGTGTACTCTCGTAACGTGAAGGTGGCCCTGGTAAGGAACGGAGCACGTATTATTCACACCATGGACATATACCAGAATGGGGAGGACCAGGCAGCAGGGGGCACTGTGCTGCACTTGGAGGCTGGAGACAAGGTTTGGTTACAGGTGGTAGGGGGAGAACTGTACAATGGGCTTTTTGCCGATGAAGATGACGACACAACATTCTCTGGGTTTCTTATATTTGCAAATTGAAAAAGCGACCCCCTATTTCCAATGAATTTTACACAACAAAATAGTGAAACATGGGTAGAAAGTGAAATGAGAAATTTTCTTTTACAACACTAAGAAGAGAACCTTACTAATTAGAGTTATGGTGAAGGCCAGTGTATGCAAACCCGGTGTTCCTGCTTCTAGGATAACCTAGCACCATGTAGATTTTTAGTTCATTTTAATGTAGCAATTCATTGTCCCAGTACCATGCTTTAAGATCATTTCCCCGTAATCTTGAAACCGACTATACTTGAATAATAATATAAATAAAACAAAAATGCAAGTGAATATGTTTTTTGTTCCTCCTTCAAAAGAGTGCTACATGGGTTTATTACAGTAGGTATTCGGTCTAGGGCTGGGTATTGCCAGCTAAACCAGGATGTAATACTCACCATGATAAAGAGTGTCACAACTCAGTGCATTGCAATTTGCATCGGGGGTGGATGTCTCTTCGTTGACCTCTGGTCTATGAATGTCGGTGCTGCCACCTATTGGGAACATCTAATCATTTTCCTTACACATGTGCAGTAAATGCTCATGGATGCGCATGACGTCCACTGGACATAAAAGTTAGGGTGGCAATATTTTAATTAAATGTTTTGCCATATTGCCCAGCCCTATGTGTAAAGGAATGTTGAAAAGAATGTGAATAAATGCCATTCTGTTTGGCAACCACGGACATAACAGAAGATCAGTGCAGTAAAATCTCATCCATTTGATTCAATGTACCTCACACAGAAAAGAACCGTGAGATAAAACGACAAATGTTTTGGCCATGAAAACTGCCTCACTTCTGCTTTTCTGGCAGGAAAATCATATTTTAAAGGTTAACCTAGGTTTCTATGTGTGTCTAAGCAGAAGAATAGTAATTCCTGGTATTAGTGATGCTTCAGGCACTGCCTTCCAATCCAATATTCCTCAGCTGTAGTCCTTGACGATGTTGATATTATTGAGATCCTAATAGACTTCTGACTTAAGATGAAAATAGCGAGTGCTCTTAAATTAATTGAAATTAAGTATTAATCGAAGAGGTAACTAAAAACATGGATATATTTGAAAGTCTGAAATAAAGCACATGCTGTAAACATAATTTCATACAGTGGTCACTAACTTATAAGGCGTTCAGCTTTTTCATACTTACCAGCCGGTGTTTGTTAACTAGTTAAATATCGTGCCATTGTTAAATATTGTTTAGTTTTAAGCACTCCATTTCCACATAGGAGTTGCATCTAAATCTTAAAACAGACCAAATTAAAAAAATGAGAGCTGTCACAAGTATGTTGCATATGTTAAATTTTAAAATAACTGATGGCAAAATAAAATATTTACAACACATTTAGTGTAAACCCATGGCCTGTATACATAGAATACACATGCAAAAGACAAGTACGCAAAAAAACAAAAAAATCATAAAACATAAAAAAAAAATAATGAGGTTGAAAGGAAAAAAACACATCCAGTCATGTCTGGTGTTTATCAGTGCCTGTACAGTTTTATATTGTAATGACAAATATAAATAATATCCATAACAAGGGGCCACACACACACACACACACACACACACACACACACACAAATCCAATGTGTTTCCGGCACGGAAAGAGAACATTCTTCAGGCATACACCTCTGCTTTATCTCCTCTATGCTGTTCCCAATAAACTGGCACTTAAACCAGCTGCATTTCACAATTTTCTAACCAACTGAAGGGTTTGAATTAATTGTTTTTTTGCTCCTCTAAAGATTATAGCAGCTGGAATCTAACATAAATATCATTATTACTCTCTGACTGGTAAAGTCAATTTTTAATAATAGAGTTTCTGGGTTTTTTATTTCACAAATAATAATTGGGCTTATTTGTATAAATAACTTAAAAGGCCTTATTTTTCTCCAACATTAACTCACTCAAAACACTCACATTCAGATGAACGACAGCCTTAACATTATAATAATTTACTTGAAATTAGATAAAATTACACTGCAATTACTTTTTTTTTGCAGTTGATGACATAAAACGTTAATGAAAAGCAAATTATATGCAACTTTGTTACAAAAATAAATAAAGCATGTGAAACAAATGTAAACAATACTTCCCAAAGTTCATTATGGCATTCATAACTTAAGTTAACATGATGTCATACAGAAAAGAACAAAACAAAACAAAAACTACAATTTAAGAAACTCTAAAACTTTGGTAAAGCTATCAAAATGAAAAGTCAAACCCTAGGTGCCATACAGACCGAATGATATTCACCGTCCAAGAAATCAACATAGAGATCTCAAGGAAATAATACTGAATCAAACGAGGTTACAGTTCAAACGCAGCACAAACGACGGTTTAGTCTGCAGTACCAATTATGTCGATTTTCTATACATTTATTACAGGCTCAATAGAAGTCTTCATTAAGAGTTGCATAAAACGACAAAGTTGTTGCAACATTGCACATAATATTAATGAAAACACAACGAGGGCATAAACAGTATGCGATTATGACCTTTGTTTTCCAGAAGCCGAGCATTAAGTAGCGTCGCTCTATTCTCCACATCCACAGAAATCTGTCCCGTTGCCGGGACTCCTGCTTTGATGAATTGTTTTCAAACGAAACCGGTCAGATACAATCTTTGTACAAAAGAAGGTCAATACGTCTTAATTCTGAGCAACACATTTTTGTTCTAGTAAAAGCAAAATACATTTGTCTTCAAGTACAAACACTGGATTAGCAGAAGTTGAAACCTGTAACTGCTGTTGTTTTGTTTTTCCCTAATTGCAGTGATTCAATCAAACAAGCCAGGCTATTAAAAAGCTGAGAGTCAGATCCAAATGGTTTGCACACCAGGGTCATCCCTATACAGTATTTATTTACAAAAGGAGTTTGGTTGAAAAGAGGTTTGTTTTTCTTCTCCATAAGTAACTTAAAAGGATATTGTCTGTGTCCATCTCCAGAGAAGCAGCATTTCTCCACCATGCTAGTTAATTCCAGATTGCCCTTTTAAAAACCATCAATAAGGTTTCTTTTTTTTTTTTTTTTTGCAGGTATTCAGCGTAAAGGAATTACGTTTTTGTAATCTGACAGTTTGCTGTATATTGGAAAGGGGAATCACGTCAGCGTGGAGCAGGCTGACTGAATCGCGCCAGGATATTTAAAATCTGCCAGGCAGGTGAAAGAGGATGAGATCGCTTGTGCCACACATCAGCTCTGAGGGAGGATTCGGCCAGGAAGGTAGGCCTTGATGCCGCCGACGGGCCGAACGTCGTTCTGGTGCTTGCGCCGGTCGATGAAGGAGACGAGCCGGGACGTGTCGATGCACTCTGTGCTGCCAAAGGTCCTGGGTTGCAGCCAGGGGTCCTGCAGACACAGGGCCGCAGAGGGCCGCTTGGAGGGGCTGCCCTGCAGCAGCGAGCAGGTGAAGTCCTTGGCTGCACGGCTGACGCCCCTGAAGTAGTCCTCCGGGAAGCTGAAGTCCAGCCGGCAGATGTTGAGACAGGTCTCCTCCAGGCTTTCGTCTAGGAACGGCGAGACTCCGCTCAGGATGACGTAGCCAACGACCCCGAGGCTCCAGATGTCTGAGGCCAGGCTGGCTGGCTGACCCAGGATCAGCTCAGGGGCGGCGAACTCGGGACTGCCCAGCAGCGGGTGGATGTAGGGATTGCTGCTCAGCTGCACCGCATCGCCAAAATCCACGAGTCTGACCACTGGCTGGCCGGACATCTGGTCCACCAGAACATTTTCAGGCTGGTGGGATACAGGGAAGGGCAGAGCATTAGCTATATACTCTCACACGAGGACTCAATTACCAGATGTGAAAGTGGGCGTTAAGGCATTGACATTAACAAGTGCAGCGCAAGAAGGGAACACTATGTGAAGCAAATTAAAATTCTAATTAAATTAAATTTCAAGCAAAGTAAGTTCAGTATTATGAATTCCTATTCCTATGAGTTCCTATTCCATCTTCCTCTCTTTTGAGCCAAGTGCATATGTAGGTGAAAATGAAGCACAGGGTCAGTCCATTTTTCGGCACCTTTGGGGGTACTTTCAGGGGTTTGAGGGTCTCTCTTGTGAGGCCACCATAGTGTGACTTTTCTGCCGGGCATAGAATATACTATACTGTATTACTATACTGTTCTGTATACTATACTGTTCTGTATTGCTATACTATACTGTTCTGTATTGCTATACTATACTGTTCTGTACTATACTGTTCTGTATACTATACTCTTCTGTATTAATATACTGTTTTGTATACTATATGGTTCTGTATACTATACTGTTCTGTATTACTATACTGTTCTGTATACTATACTCCTGTATTACTATACTGTTCTGTATACTACATGGTTCTGTATACTGCTCTGTATATTATACTCCTCTAATACTATACTCTTTTTCATTCATAGCCAATATCATCCATCTACTGAGCATCTCACGAGGAAAATGACAATGGTGTGAAACATAGTATTAACCAGGGTTCTCCAAATCTGGTTCTGGTGGGCCAATCTGTACCACAATTTGCAGATTTCCCTGCTCAGTCACACCAACTAAACCCAGCAATTACCTTATGAGCTGAATAAAGTGAATAAAGTGTGTTTGAGCAGGGAAGACCAGATTCGGGGAACCCTGGTATAAACCATACTATAAAGTATACTAACCTTCAGGTCCAGGTGAGCTATTCTGCAGTTATGCAGGTACTGCAAAGCTTCTAAGATGCCCCTCAGGTACAGAGCCACCTTGTCCTCTGTGAGATCGCCCCAGCTGACAATGTAATCCAGCAGACGGCCTTGATCGGCCCTGGGAGCAGACAGGGCCAGAGGTCAGAGCAGGGGGGATTACTGCTAAAAGGACAGCCATGTTTGTGTAAATGTCAGTCCTGTTGAGTTACTGCACCCATGGGAAGTCTAGGGATGCTTTTTTACTGACTCATTCAATACTGTTCTTGCCATTTTGCTATTAAATGCAACTGTACCTGAATAATGCTTTTTTAAAACTAAAACCAAATACTTGCAATATCTATACTGAATTAAACAGGTGTCTCAAGACTTTCTGTGAGTACTGTATGTGTGAGTGTGTGTTTGTCCTGCAGCAAAGGAATCAATAACAAAAAGCTGTCATCAAGGCAAAGGAACCAGGCTTAGCAAGAAACAGCAGGTACAAATGTGACTTGCAGGTCATCGATGGTCGGTACAGTATAAGGCTAAAATATGTCCCCTTATATCCTTAAGGGTTTGTGGTGAGGAGCCTATCCCAGGAGATACAGGAGATAAGACAGGGGCAAGACAGGGGACGAGACAAGGGATGAGGCAGGGGAAAAGACAGGGGATGAGACAGGGGACAAGACAAGGGACGAGACAGGGGATGAGACAGGGGACAAGACAGGGTCCACCCTGGATGACGTGCCAGTTTGCAATGGAATATAATGTAACATTTTATATAATATATTGACATTGACAACAGAGGTTAAATATACAGACTGCCTGACTTTCAATGTCTTTTGTGTCGCTGTGAACCTGCATAGTACACATCCAGGATCCGCGTGGTAGCATGTGACGTAGCGTGTTCATGTGGACCAGGGCGGCTCCACCTACATCTCCAGGAGCAGCACGTAGCTGGCGGGCGTCTCGAAGGTGTCCAGCAGGCCAGGGATCTGCGGGTGCTGCAGCAGCTGCAGCAGACGCAGCTCGCGGGTCACCTGGTCGCGCCTCACCAGTCTCTTGTTGACCAGCTTGGCCGCCACGGAGAGCTGCGTCCCCTGCTGCTCGAACCTCTTCACCACAGAGAACCTGCCCCTGGAGAGACAGCAGAGGACTGAGGACGGACATCCTGCGCAGGGGGACAGCGTGTGGCTCAGGGAGTGAGCGCTCTGTGCCTGTGATTGGAATGTAGCCGATTCGAATCCCATGCTCAGCGGAGTAGGCGCTTCCTTTGAGTCCTTCACCTGAGATGCCAGATGGATGGCTCACCTTGCACTCAGACACCAAGCTTTACTCTCACCTCTACAGTATATGTCGGTAACATGTTACCTGACGGGGCACAAATATCCAGTAAACTCAGTTGTTACTGAAGTACAAATTATGAACAAATCATGAACAAAAATAGTTACTTAAGCTAAAAGATGCGTCACGATTCAAAGATGAACAAATATGACACCGATATTTCACTCGTGTTTTCCTTCAGTAGTTCAGAAAGGTTTACTGAATGAACAGATATAGCAACACTACTTGAGATAGACCATAACGATTAAATAATGATGAATTAACATGAGATCAGTATGCAACTAAGATTTAGTTTATGGTTAATTAATACATAAGTAATAGTATAATACTATTTTATTTGAGCCCTGTCAAGTAAAGTGTTACCTATACACCTTAAAAAGGACAGCAGAATGGAATGTGTGGGATCCAATACATTACAATCGACCTCTACAAATGGCAAATAAGACTTTATTTTAACAGCCAGACTGCGAGCACTTCTTGCCTGTTTTCATGCTCTGCGGTAGTTTAGATTATTGCACACTGCAATCCTGAGGTTATAGGGGCCGGGCCCCACAGATTCATCTGCTTTAGCCAATGGCCCAGACAACTACGCTAGCCAAAGTAGAACTGTGTGCAGTCATATGGGAAAGCACAGGACAGCTGTCATGACACTAGGGATACCTACCTCCCCAATTCCGAGACCTCGGTGTAGAAGGAATCAAAGTTGTCCTTCCACGTGACTCTGACTCCGTCACTGGATGTACCTAAAATCATAGCAGGGTTTGTATTTCCTTTTCCGTTAACCATGACTCGCTGTTTGCTCTGTCTGTATTATAGCTGTCCCACTTGTTTTTGACAAAGCATGCATTTTCTGAGACATTCACAGGGAGGCACTGAGGCATTCTGGGATACTGAGTCTTGGCAGGGTAGTGCCTCTCACCTAACACTCTGAGGCTGGCTGACGTTGATACGGTGCCCAGATCGTTGGTGGCGACGCAGGTGTACATGCCGTCGTCTTCTATAGACACATCTTGGATATAAAGCTCAGCCTCCCCAGCATCACTTTTGAGGGAGAGGGGGACAGGGAGGTAGAGGATTACTAAAACAGAGACGTGCAGCACAAACAATATGGCCACCATTTTGAATAAAACCTAACATAAACAAGCAAATCAAACATACTTTAAGTCACAAATCATTTTACATATAATCCAGTATGGTACCTGATGAGAATTGACACCTACATTTAAAGTGTTTGATCTGAATCTTTTCGGAAATGTGTATTACTCACATTTAAGTAACTAAGGGCCCCACAAAAGATACAGTCAGTCCCATAACAACGCTTGATATAACAGCACAAGTATGTTGTAATGCGATTAATATATTAGTACAGAAGTCCAATACATTGCATTTACATTTGCACTATTTTCAGTCGCAGAGAAAAGCAATAAGGAAACTATATCCCACTTGTGCACAAATCCTGAACCGGTTCTGTTCAGTGAATCAGTCAAATTGGTTTTGAAATCTAAAAGAACTGAACTTATTGTACATCCACACATTGCACAGGTCTTACTTCCTAAAAATATTTGACAAATTATCATATAAAAACACACAGAGACTTTTTAAAATTCACTTTTAAATGCTTTTTGTGGCCATGTTGCCTTCAGAGCCCGGCTGCATGGTGGCTGTGGCTCACTACTCCCGATAGTCAATCGACAAGTTAGCGAGTTTAGCATGTTTGGTCGCAGCAGTTGCTAGTCAATTCTTGTGAGACTCATAAGACTCATAGGAGATGTTTATGATATAATTTAAAAATAAATTATCATTTCTTATTTAAAATGCATATAATTATATTATTGGCCACTTGTATCACTGTTATTATTATTTAATTCAGTTTGTTTGGCGTAAATTACAAAGTTTTCGAGTAACCCCACTTTTCCCACTGCATATGTGTATTTTACTCTGCGACTTCAGTGAATGGGAAGTTTTTCACGAACGCATTAGTAGCATTGTAACAGGATTAACTGCACAACAGCAGAAACCTCCAAAACGATTCCTTAAAGGCCCTTTGAAGTCTAGCTCTTTGACTCTGCCAAAACCAGCTATAACGTCTACAGCATTGCAGTATTTTTAACAAGCCTGGGGGAATTGGGCATTACCTGCACATGGTGCTGAAGCGGCCTTTGTTACTCAGAGTATTTTGGTCAGGTCCTTTCCAGGTGATGGCTGCTCTGGTCCTGCTGCAGACCTTACAGCGGAGAATGACGGCCTCCCCGCTCTCGCAGGTCACGTCGTTCAGAGGCAGGAGGAACTCTGGGGGAACTGCCCGTGAGGCAGAGCGAGAAAGAAAAAACAGAGGTGTCACCTTGTGAAACCTTGTGCAGAAAGTTGGTACCTAACAAGGGTGTTAGCAAGCATAGCATTGTCGGATAAACTGTTCTTACACGTACCATCATAGATGTAGTTCGGATTTAGAAGCTGAAAGCAAAGCAAGACAATGAATGAATATAGTAAGAATACTGCATTATAAATGCATTTTATTATTTACAAACACAGGCAAAAGCATATCCCCAAAAACTATTAAAGCAGTTAGGCTATTTAATGAACTAAAGGTTTTGGTCCTCATTACCTTTACAGACACTTTGTTGGCTGAACCATCCCGGGACCTCCTGAAGCTGGGTTCCAGCTTCTCTCTCTTTCCCTCCTTCTCTCGCTTTTCTATCCTCTTCCTGAGGCGGAGTGCCGTGTGCCAGGATGATGACTTCCTGCTCCAAAAGAATTAGCACTTGTCATGGCATCTGCTAATGGAATCCACTTCCCTCCTTCTCGTGACAAATGGCGCTGTCGTGTCGAAGTACAACTTCTGATTTCCAGAGATAATTTATTCTGTGATCTTGAGAAAACAATTTTGGCTATGTATAGAACAAGCTACCTAGTGAACGCACTTCTTATATGACACTGCTCTTCATGGCACATTATGGGGTTCATTACAGCTGTGGTTGAAATACTTTTCACAAATACAGAGAAAACAAATTGGTAGTTGTGTATAACCCAAACTCAGCAAACTTGCAGAACAGTGACTTGGTTCCGGTTAAATTAGACAATGATATTCACTGGCTATCCATAGGGAAAACATCATTCTGTGTGACAATATTTTTTAGTAGCTACTAACTATGATGTAACTTAAGCAGCAGTGGTGCAACTGATAAAGAACGTGGCACGAGTTTAAAACTAGCATGTTCCATCGTGTGATTTGAAATATACTTTACACCCAACCTTATGCTCAAACTTATGCTAAGCTTGTGCAATCCACTGCTGATTCCCAGCCTTCATCTCTATATGCATGTTCTTCCTGTGTTTTTACTGTGTTCTCTCAGGCTTCCCTAAGCTACTCTGGCCTCGAAATGTCACCCAAAAGCCGTCTTTGTATTTGATTTGTATATGCCCTGCAGGGAACGCAAGCCATGACGGACGACCCAAAGAGAACCCAAAGCTGGATTGGTAGCCCTTACTTGATGGTTCCCTCGGGGAGGTCGGGGATGATTATGGAGGTGTGGCCCAGCACGTAACCAGGGATCCAGCCCTCGGCGGCAGGGCTCTGCTCATTGGCGGCACGAAACACGAGAAACATATTCTGCTGGTTGCAGGCTAGCATCTGGACAACCTCTCCCTGGGTGACGTTGATCTCATCCTCCTTCACGGCCTGGTAGTCCTGTGTCACTAGCATGGTGGAGATGTTGCTGCTGCTGCTGCTACTTTCACTCTGGATGAGGGGAGAAGCAGGAGGAGCAGGTCGGCGTTGGGCTATCATACACAGCGTGAAACACGCTTTGGGTTTGTGACACGAGATCTCCAGACAAAACCGGAAAAACGCAAGAGGTTTTTCTACTGACAAGACTAACTGAAGACAGAGTATCAAGAACAGGCACTACAAAATTAGCACGAGTGAAGGGCAGAGCAGAGCTCACGCGGTAGAGATTAGGCAACAGGTTCACCAACCAGGTCAATAAGTTTTCCTTTCCACAGGGAGTAAAGGGCAAGTCCAGAGGAGGAGTCTTAGTCTGACACCAATTTCCAGAACAACCTGAAGTTATTTCCATTAATGCTGCAGGTACAAAGTGAGGACTACACAAGAAGGAGGTAAATCTCTGTCCAGAAAACTAAGAAAAGCAATTAAAAGTTAGTAGCAAAGTTTTTTTTAATATGCACTGAGAGCACAGCCAAGGCAATTAGAACGTAGATCGCAGGCAAGTCAGTTGGGTTCAGCACATGTGGTGCAGTGCCTCCTTCTGGACATTGCAGGAGTTAGTACAGAGGATGCCAAGGAGCCTTGAGTGTGGCTCTTACCCCATTGCTCTGGCTTGACTGTACTGACTGCTCACTGGTGGAGGAGCAGGTGCTCAGGCGGTCAGCATCTTTGGCCGGAGAGGGGAGGATGAGGGAGACTGGCCGACCCACAGGGGCGACCGGCAGAGTGCCCCAGAATGAGGTGCCCTTCTGGGCTGGGCTGCCCGGGGCAAAAGCCTCCTTGCTGGAACACGGCTGTGTCAAAAAGGGCAGGGGGGCCACACTTCCGAGACTGGGTTTAGCGAGGTCAAATGGCTCGATCGCAGCCCGGGGTAAGAGGCCTGGCAGCTCTTCGTGAGGTACCCCAAGGCTGTTTTCGGTTGACTTTGTGTCGGGCAGGGACACTGGAGCCTTCGTCTTTGGAAAATTCCTCTCTGCCTCTTGGCTGTCTGGGTCGCAAGCTGGTAGCACAGCTGTAGGGGGGAGGGAGGACGTACCTGACATTTTGTCTGGCCCGTCGGCCCCTGGCGAGTGGTGGCGGACAGGCTGGGGGATGCGGGACGGCTGCGGGATGCGGGACGGCCTGGAGCGGCAGCCGGCGGCCATGTTGACCCCCAGGGCTATGCCTGAACCACTGGTGCCCCCTGTTGGGCCGCTGCTGCTGGGACAGCCTGCTCCTACTGCCCCAACGTGATTCCTCTGGTACTCAATAGGAGAAGTCAAGGCTGTGGGGACACAGGGAGGGACAGAGCTCATTTTACACATCTAATGAAGCGAATATGACACCTTTAAGCCCAGTGAAAAGATGCCCCAATAAATCATTCAGTACTGGTCTCACCCTGTATGCATCCCACAATGTTGCATAACATACCAAATGAGTTTTGTGCATGCTATGCATGATTGGTAAAACCATCGCTTCCAAAGCCCTGTGTCACCTCCTGGTTTTCATACAACAGCAACACCTTACACTTCACGCATGGCTACACTGCTGCAACAGCAATGATAGCGCTATTATTCTTTATTTTACACCAGATACCATTGTGTTATGACCGGGACTCTCGACTGAGACAGCCCTTCTCACTGTTGTGGACACTGAGAGCCACAATATCATTTCAGTTATCTGTCCTCAGTGTCCTGATCCTGCTAGACCTCTCTGCAGCTTTTGACACAGATAATTAGCAAATCCTCTTAGTCACTCTTTCTCGTCTTGGCATCACGAGAACTGTTCTGCACTGCTTTGACTCATACCCATCAAGACACATTATTCCAAGTTGCTTTGGGGGGCAGAGGTATCCAAATCACATCAGGTAGCAGCCAGTGTTCCCCAATGCTCTGTCCTTGGTCCTATCTACTTTCTCTCTTCATATTGCCACTCTAGGTCAGATTGTCATGGCTTCTCCTTCTACTATTACCCAACGACATCCAGATCTACTTGACTTTCTCTCCTGATAACATCATGGTCTCCACTTGGGTCTCTACATGTCCAGGTGATATTGCAGCCTGGATGGGGGACCATTGCCTCCAGCTTAATTTTTTCAAGGCTGAGCTTCTTGTGTTCCCTGGTAATCCATCCATCCATCCATCCATCCATCCATCCATCCATCCATCCATCCATCCATCCATCCATCCATCCATCCATCCATCATGAAACCACTGTTTAGTATGAATCATCCACATGGCCTCTATAAAGAATTTCCAGGAATCAATGATAACCTGTACATTGTTGAGCACATATCACAATCTTGTAGATTTACCCATTAAAAAGTCATCAAGACCAGGCCTTTTCTGTCTGAGTATGTAGCACAGCTTCCAGTTTAGGCAATTGTTACCTCGAGACTTAACTAATGCAATAGTCTACTAGCAGCTCTACCAGCTAATGCTATCAGACAACTACAGATAATGTAATAGGCAGTGGCACATCTGATGTTTGTTCAACCTAAATGTTCTCATATTACACACCTCCATGTCTGTCTTCACAGGCTCCCTATTGGTGCTCATAGTTCAAATCCCTGGTACTGGCTTACAAGTCAATCAATGAATAGGCAGAGCTGGAAAGTTCAGGTCCAGAAAGTACAAATCCAGACCAAGATTTTGTTTCATCCAACCAGTTGAGTACACTGTGACTGTCACTCTTTATTCTCAACTGGTTGGTTGAAAGAAAATCTTGGTCTGGATTTGTACTTTCTGAACTTCAACTTTACACCTCTGTAAACAGGCTCAAGACCTCAAGACCTCTGTCCCATCTGACCTCCTTCAGTCAGAAAACCATTATCGCTTAGAGACTCCCCCACCATGCGAGAAGTGTTACTCCAGGTGGTTCTCCTGTGTGGTTCGCTGATGGTGAAGTGATCTGGCAAATCACGTCCGGTCATCATACACCTTCCCCACCTTCAAGAAATGCCTCAAGACCCATCCATTCCATGAACTCCTCCACTAACCAGATGCCTTGCTACGTTCTTTGAATCTGCTTCCATTGTGCCTCTGGCCTTTGAGTAGGCTAGGTTCTTACTTTGTTAAAAGTAAAGTAGTGGAAGGAGGTGGCTATATTTATTTCTCAAATGGTGTCTGTAAACCTACCGATGAAACCTGAAATGTTTATTTTGGGAATTATTCCTGAGAATATTGTCGACCATGGAAGCACTCGTAAGCTTGTTGATATTAGTATACTTCA
>JAABNY020000136.1:5070793-5086539 GCA_015164015.2 Brevimyrus niger | reverse complement strand
AGGGAGGTAGGGAGGTGCGATGGCAAGCAGTGGGAGAGAGAGGGAGGGAGGTAGGGAGGTGCGATGGCAAGCAGTGGGAGAGAGAGGGAGGGAGGTAGGGAGGTGCGATGGCAAGCAGTGGAAGAGAGAGGGAGGGAGGTGCGATGGCGAGCAGTGGGAGAGAGAGAGAGAGGGAGGGAGGTGAGCGAGCAGACCTCCTCCATGCTCTCATCCTGGGGCGTGGCGGCGCTGTCGTCAGAGTCCTTCAGGGACGTGGTGTCGGCGTTCTTACGCACGTCGCGGCTCTTCTTGTGCTTGTGCGCCAGCTTCTTGACGTGCCCGTCGGCCTTGCCGCTGCTGAGTCGCCGCACCGGACTGGTCAGCCACTTACGCAGCGTGTTGCCGGGCCGCTTGGTGCCCGGGAGGCTGTGGGAGCCCAGGCCGTGCGCCGGCGGGACGGTGCTGACGTCGTTCGTGGAGACAGAGAGGGCGTCTGGGAAGGGAACGGGGGCACAAGGGCACACGGGACGCCCAGGGGATGAGACCAGCGTCGTCGCTTGTGTGCGGAAGAGCCGCTACGTCATTAATAACCTGCCAGTGTATCGAAATGATCAGACCAGGTGTCTATGACCGTACAGCGGTTTTCACATGTCTATCCGTTTGATAGGGAGACACTCACGCTTCGTAAATGCCTGCTGAAGAAGCTTAATATCCTCAAACCGTGACTTTCCATCGATGAAAATGGTTTAATGTTTCATGGCAGAAGACGCTGCTGCGGGCCTCGGTGGAAGCCGTGCTCTGGGCCACCTGGAAATGCCAAGAACAGGCCGCGTCCACATGGTGGCGCTACTCCCAAAAGGGGAGTGTACAGCGTTTTGCCTGTACTGTTTTAAATATCGAATCCTGCTGCTGTACTTATTTGAGTATGTATGTTTACAGACGTCCTGTTTCACTCCCTCTCAACGCCCATCTGCAAATGAAATCTCACTCATACAAACAATTATTGTTGCAATGGGAAAGCTTTTGTGCCTAAATGAAAAAGATCACGCACAATTTCAGTGCCAGTCTTGAGAAGACTGTAGGCGAATGAATGACAGGTAAAATTAAGAAACGAAAAGGGCAAATGTAACAGTACTTTGGAGGATATCATTATCAGTAAACGCAATGAAGTGTCTTGAACACTTTGCTGGGAATGCCGTCTAATCATTAATGCTGTAACAGAATGATGTTAATTCTGCAACTTAAACTCAGCTCAGTAGTGACTGACTAACAGACACAAAGTACATGACAGCCAGAATTATGGCTTGATTGTGGCTGGAGAACTGAAAATATCTATAAAATTGTTGCTTTCACAATTGTTTTTACAGAACAATAAAGTGGTTCATTTTTCTACAAAACCAAAATTCACTTAAACTGCATTAATGTAAATTTATAAAACCTAACCGTCTCACAACCGCATTCAATGGCCAGTAAAATTTTTAAAATAATACTCACTGTCACTTTAGACACAAGCAATTAATTCCTCAATTTATCATTTATTGGTACCTTTGATAAAGCAATGTAAAGCAGTGCGAAAAGCATATTTTTTATAAATAATTCCATATTTTAGAAATACTATCATATTACAAATCATTCTTTCTAAGTATATCTAGGAATATGTACATCAGTCAAATATGTATGTAAAAGCATTAGGTCCTAACTGCCTCATTACACAAGTTTATTAACCCACCTAGTACCCAGGCACCTTTTAGCGCCCCAGGGTCGGGGCAGACAGGATAGTTTTCAACACACTTCCTGATTAACACCCTGACCTCGAGTGTGACACGACATCGCCAGGTGACTCTAATCAAAATCTGTGGTGATGTCGATGTGGTAATCGTAACAGAGGGGGACCGTCACCAAGTTGCGGGAGTGTTGTTGTTGTTGACAATGGGGTCAGCGAAACAGTGTGGGCGGGGAGATAAGGAAGACCTGGTCAAAGGCTTTTTAACATTCAGTGTGACTAGGGCTGTTTCTGTTTTTAGGGGTATGAGGGTTTTAGGTACTTGGCCACAGTAATTCAGCTCAGCTTATTCAAAGGGGTCCTCAGCCCTGCTTTTATTTATCAATGTTAACACGTTTATAGCATTATGCTCTCTTGCTGGCATAATGAGTTCAATAGGTTTCAACAAAAGGGCTCAAACCCGACTGCTCTTTTCAGGGGGACAGGCCAAACTCTTGGTTTAAACCAAAGAAAGAAACTTTTTTGAAACCTTATTGTGGTTTGACATTACATAAAAAAATATATATATTTTCATATTACTTTTAACATCATGTTTCACATTTTTTTTATATAATTAATTTGCTTTAAGAGTATCCTACAGCACAAATAATACATATTACCGGGTGAGATAGCTTTGATGTAGTTATATTAAAACATATACAAATACAAATACAACTTGGCTGTAGCTCAGCTACTTTTAATCATAAGTAGCTGGTAGCTTGAAAAGCTGCAGTTTAAAAGTAGCTTCCCCAACACTGGTGCTGTTACACCTCAATGTGCAGCTCTAAATTTTCAAACCTGTCTATCGCACAAGTAAACCTGAGACGCCAAGAAGAGCGAGCTGTGATGTAACCCACTCACCAGAAATCCCCTACAGTCACTACCCCTGCAAGTCACAACCCAAATGAATTACTGTATTGCCCGTATCTGAATTGCAGTGAGCATTGTGACTGCGAGGTTGCAGGTTTGAACCCCAGGGTCGACAGAACAGTTTCATACGCAAAGCCCTTAACCCCCAGCCGCTCCAGGGATCCGTCCTCGATTGCACGTAATTTAGAAAAATGTGTCTGCTGAATAAATACAATGTAAAACGTATTCTTGGACACTAAAGGTATAAGACAGGTCATACTGCACCCCCAAGTCTGGAGGTGGGAGGCCTTGTGCCACTTGATGTATATCTGCAGACATTTTCCCTTAAGTCCGAAGTCCATTATAAACTGCGTGATGCTGACTTGACGATCAACGGCACAAACAAGCCAGCTGATGCAGAATTAATCGGGGAACAAGGTGAACGAGCTTCTGGTATTGACCACTGGACGGGCAGGGACAGGGTGCGGAGATTAAGGTGGGAGTACAGTAAATCTTACGGACAAGCAACCGAGAGGCAGCCGTTTGCATTACGCAGGTACCGAGCAACGAGAGGATGGCCAGCTCTGGCAGACAGCGGCTCGCAAAAACCCAGGGGCCCATATAAGCCTTTTAATCCACGATTTTACAAAGGCAACCCATCATCTGGACACTGATCTCTCCCAATCTGTTTAAGAAAAGAAGGAGAGAAATTGGAGGCTCCCAAGCACTGGCACGGAAACACACTGGCACACGGTGCGATTCCGGAGGAAATCCAGACTCCAACGCCTCAGCTGACTTGCGGATGAGAACGGGAGGAACCCCCACCCCCCGAGAGCGGTTTCCTCCATGATTAACTCCAACCCTAATCTACTGTGATTAACCCTAACCTACTGTGCCTCTCAATCTGATTGGAAGGCTTCCTCTGAGGAAGACGACTCCTCATCAATGCATTTGGTGAGGATGATGAGGGGGGCATTTTACGGCTCTCCTCCTCCTCCCTCTCCATCCCCAGGGTGCTGTCAGGTGTCACCCGGCATCTGCTCCCTCTCCTGGTCACAGCTTGCGCTGACGACACAGCCTTCACTCAGGATTCCACTGCGAGAAACGCGGAACGGACGGCTGAATCACGGGAAGCTGAAAGGGGAGTGAAGACACACGCTGCTTTTACACACCAGTCCCCCTGTCCGGGTTGTCCTGCCAAATGGAACTGTGTCAGGCCTACAAAGGGACATGTCTTTCTGCCGAGAAGGATTCCTTGTGATGCACGGCCCCACGATCAAGAATCTGGAAAATATTCTGGGCGGAACCTTCGGAGCAGCTCAGACGTAACCCTGTGATGAATCACCAGCCCTAACAAACACTGGCAGCTCAACACCTACGGTTCTGTCGTGGAGACTGTGCACGGTTGCCAGTGCAGACAAGATCAGACCATCACAAGGCACAGAGAGGGAAAATAAACAACCGTAACCCCAGCCAAAGGCCAGCTGGTTCCATCGAGAAAATCTCCCAAGGATGAGTTAGGGTTTGAGTGGGTTAATTCCAATCTCTAACGGATAAGTTAGGGTTCAGGTTTGGGTCGGGATGGCCCCTTAGTTTCTCAGAACACGTGGTCAGAATACGCAGGGAAAGCCTGTGCCACCTGCTGGTCACGGAGAAGGTGAGACGAGCTGTGGCGTACCTCTGTGGTTGAAGATGCCCTCCATCTCCATGCTGCTGCGGGAGTGGGCGATGCAGAGGGCGCTGCAGGGCACCAGCCCCTCCTGGGCGGGCGAGCGGTCGGTGGTTCGCACCAGACACCAGTCGGGCCGCTCGTGGGGCCGCTCCAGCACCTCCACCGTCTGCCCGCGCCGCACCGTTAGCTCGTGGCTGTTGCCGTTGCCGGCCAGGAAGTCGTGGATGACCACAGTGAGCTCACAGCCGCCCGACAGCTGGGGAGGAAGGGGAGGGACACACAGAACCACAGTCACTCACGGCCGCAAACATTACCAGATTACTCTGCACATTTCGGCAAACCTTCGTTCCTTGACAAAATGTGACAACAAGGTGAATTTTAGAAGAGCCTGAACAGGACATGCAAAACAAACACACACGTTCCTTTTTCCTCCCCGTTCGGAAGCTTTAAAAGGAGGGGAAACACGCAAGCGAGGACTGCGATGCTTCTTGGTAGATTAGCGGGATTAACGCGAACGCAGGCGGGCCTCTGCGGAGACGTACGTACCCACTGGTGTGGAGGCAGCGCCAAGGAGCTCAGCAGCTGAGCCACGGGACCCGCACTCTTGGTCTCCATCCTCTTAGACGGGCTGCAGTCTCTCATGCCCAACCCTGACAGCACGCCTCCCGAGGACTCTGTACGCACTTCGGGGTGTGACCGTGGCTCGGATGGGGTCAGAGCTGCTACCGATCCGGGGTTAAGACTCGAGGGATCCTCCCATCTGCACGTACGCCGCGTCTCTGAGCTTACGGGTGGCAGCCGAGCAGAGCTGCAGCGGTACCGACGCACTCACACATCGCTGACGCGTCACTACGCGCTTTTATAGGGAGCGAGCGACCCCACGGTGAGCAGACTGATTCCGCGAGACTTAAAGGCACAGCTCCCATATTTCTGACATCATCCCGGTCCGTCTCTCGTGGTTTACAGACATGGTCGTGGAGGTGTTAATTTTGATTTTACCCTTTGGTTTCAGTTAAATTACAATACAGTTTATATATGGCACAGCAACAATTAAATCTGTAGAAACCACAAAACCGCACAAAAGCAAAACTAATAGTAACAAGAAGAACAAAAGGAAAATTGCTGCGCTAAGAAGTATTTTTTTTATTTATCGGTCTGCATCTCCTAACACTACCTAGACCTGAAAGAAGGTTAGATTCCCAGGTCCTTTGCCCTTTTTCTCTACTGCTTAAAGTGGGAAACGCAGGAGCTTAGGAATCTCCTCAGGGCCCGAGGGAGGCCCTACACCATGAAGCCGATCCTCAGGCATCGGGTTCAGCTAGAGCGCCACCTAGTGGTGATGTAGTTTCTGAGAGGGGATTCCTTACCTTATCACTGTCCAGGGTATTCTGGGAGGTGCGGGAGGCGATGGAGATGGTGTCTGGCTGACTGCTAGCATCACCCTGACTGTCTAGGTCCTCGCCGTCCCTGCAGGTTTGTTTATAAAATAGTCAGAACGTTAATATTGCAGAAAAAACCTGTAACAAAAAGCAAAGCTGACAATTATGGCATTTTACTCCATTAGACAAGAGAAAAGGCTGCTAATGCAGCTTCTGGACTTTTTTAGGGCAGAGGGCACTTCAGGAATCCCAGTGTTAAAGCCAGCAGGTCACCTCCTGGTCCTGTGCTTGGTGGTGGCTGTTTTGGGGATGTGGATGGGCTCCTTGAGCGCCCCCTTGAGGTGGATGGTCCGCTCCTGGATCACCTCTCGAATGTGCTTGATCCAGTCCTGTTTGTTCTCCAGGCTGGAACCCTGAGGGAACCGGGAGCCCAATATGAACCCAGTCTCGCTCTCTGACATCATCTCCAGATACCGTGACCCCACTCCTTTCCACCCCTGCCTCTTTCGAACTCACATTACACTCAATTAGTTTAACTAGCTTAGTATGAATTAAAGATACTAAACTTCGCCATTTGCAAACATTGGGGACATTAATGACACGTGTTTGGGGGACCAGATAACTCCTGGCAATTTGTGAAATCTGCGCGTTACAGTTAACGGTGACATTTGCATATGAGTCACCCGCCCGGCCTTTAAGGGCGTTCGGTGGTGTCATCCAAAGCTGTCACTTACATAAAAGTCTGATTAAGAAGTGAGTGTCACAGTGCCATTCAAGCTGTACAGTGTAAAGACCAGCTGCCGTATTGTAAGCGGAGGCAGAAACGCTATGAAGGCGAGGAGGAAACTTATTTACACAGAAGGAGAAGGAACGGTATAGGGTGGAACATAATAAGAGCAGTAAACAGGTCAATTTTACAAAATTTATTAAGAGTAAGATGTGTGTGTGTGTGTGTGTGTGTGTGTGTGTGTGTATATATATATATATATATATATATATATATATACACCCATCAGGATAAGGTAAGATGAGATAACGAATTATATTGATCCTGAGGGAGTCTACTGCATACAGCTGCCAGCAAAACAATGCTACAGAACATACAAGTACAACAACAAAGTACAGAACTTTTAGAAATACACTGTGTAAAGAGCACACCCTGAAAAATAATAATAAGGAAATAACTGAATATAAACATATAAAACAAATTCAGAGGAGTTATACGTACAATAGCTATTTTTAAACCTTATTCTTATAAACCTATGCAAAAAAAGTTTTAAGTGCTTATGTTACTCACCTTCAGGACAATCTTATTGTCTGAGGTAGGAGTTCGCCCCACCCAAAGTGCAAATTTGCATGGATCACCTTCCACATGCTCTGTTACTCCAAGCTCTGAGGTCTATGGAGAGGAGGAGGTAAAAGAGAGTGGGAGGAGGTGCTGAAGGATGTTCGAGGTCTTCATGCTGAGCAAGGAACTCGATTAAGTTGAAGGTGCTTACGAAGAGCTTGCTCTTGTACAGATACTTGCTCCTGCCGCTGGAGTCCTTGACTTCCTTGCTGAAGACAAGCGACATCTCAAAGAGGAAGAGGTGGCGTTCACGGCCTTTGCGGATAAGGGTCTTGGGGTCCCACACTTGGAAGGACTCCTGGAGAATGAGCTCACCCTGAGACTCGATGTTCTCGTCAAAACCTGAGGAGAAATGTTCCAACCAAACAGACCATCAAATCTGGGCAATAAAAAACTTGTAAGCCATGACACCCATGAGGTGTGTGTAGGCTTGCATGGTCCTGCATGGTCCTGCCCGGATTCGGTTCGCTGCCACTTACCTTCCAGCATGCTGAGGTGCATGGCATCATTGGCCCTCTTGGGTACGCTTAGCATGACTTCCAAGCCATCCTTAATCTCCCCTTTCCCTTCTTCACAGCACGTCAAGAGCTCCTGAAACCCAACGGTGGAATAAAACAAGTGAAGCAATCTTCATGAAAACATCCCTATAGCATTTAAATTGTATTTATTGGGCAAGTGCTTCTATTCAGAGTGGCAAACATTTTGAGAGTTCACTGGCAGGAAATCTGGGAGTTAAGGGCCTTGCTCAGTGGGTCAGCAGTTCACTCTACCAGCCCTGGGATTTGACCTAACATCCTGCCGATTAAAGACAAAGCATCCAAACCCCTTAAGCCACAAACCGCCCCCAACCAGAACAATCTTCATACAAACATTCCTGTAGCATCTCAAGAGTTCATTAAAGGAAGCCAATGCATCTTCATACAAATATTCCTACAGCAATATTCCATATTTGCATGCAAAATCAATCCTCATAAATGCTACTTCCTTTCAGGACTCACTAGCACTGACAAATTATCTTATTTTTTAAACATCCCTCATAGATAAATAGATTAAAATGACAGGGAGTAACAGCACCCATAAAGCATTGGCTGCCAATCAGGTTCCATCATTCACGGTACAGCTTCCACTGGGTATAGATCTTTCACCCAGATGCTTCTGAACAGTGGAAGGTGAAAGATGGTCTGTAGTTTTACAGATTCTACAGGGTATGTAGCTATAAAATCAGTCGACATCTGGCTGTACTTAACCATGATTGCACCAGCGTGCATCTCAATCCAAACCAAAAGGCAGTGCGTCCAAACCAATATCAGCAGTGCGTTTGGAATAAAACTCTTCAAGCAATAACAGAAGGCGAGTGTAGCTCCCTTGCTTAGCGCTAAGGACTGCCTGGGACCGCCTGGGACCACCTGGGACCGCCCAGGACGGCTCTGGACCGGCCTGGGCTGCCCACCCACCTTCAGCAGGAGCTGGTACTTGGTGATCCGCTGTACTGGCTTGATCAGGTATGAGGAGATGGAGTTGGCCAGCCTGTGTCTCTGCTGAATCTCCTGCAATGTGCACAAAAACGGGAATTCATGGCGACTAGGAAGGGAGTGGTTGACAAAAACATACATAAACACACACAGAAATCCTAAACCTAACCAAACTGAGAGATTCCCAGCTTTTCCCCATTGGCTGATGCCAGGCAGTGGTCACACCTCGCAGTGGACATTGGTATTGGCATGACATACCACCAGACATGGCGCCCGGGGCAGGAACATGGCGGGGCAATGTAAACAAGCCACAGGGGCTAATACACAGAGCCTGTGTGCCGTCGTTTCTTTAAAGGTTTGGATCATTAAACTCGTTAGAGAATAGGGTTATTGCAGCCATTAAACACACCAGGCAGTGCACATGTGCACGTTCGGTTTCTCATCATCACAGCAACCCCCGGGGGCACAAGCACAGTGGGGGCGATGGGAACGAGCCGCGGGAAGGGCCAGGCAAAGCCTCCAAAGTCTGCATGTGTTCGGTAAACTCGTTAAAGATTATGCTTTTGTGACCATTAAACACTTTGCGATTTGCCTCCAGGGAGCCCATAAACATCTTAACGCACTTCTGAAACGTTGATGCACCAGCCCAGCAGCCCCTGTCGCACCACTGGGCCAAATACAAAAAATTTGGGGTGTGTGTGTATATGTGTGTGTGTAAGAATAATAAATACAGATTTCTGATTTCCTTTTACACTGAATTTATACCAGTAATTACACGACATAGTTCACCTTTTACCCCAATTCCGTAAGGCAAACAAAAAGTGCAACTCACATCAAAATAGGAGCCGGCATGTTCCAGGATGAGTTGAGTGGAGTCAGGTTTGTTCTTGCAGTAATTCACATACATCTGAAACTTATCCGCCTGCAAAAAAGGCAGGTATTCATCATCGACACATACCTTGCATAGATACTGCTGTAATATCCATATTCCAACTGCTTATCGAGCTGAGGGTCACATGGAGACCTAGGGCCAATCCCAGACCACACGGTGGGGGGGACTACACCCTGGACAGGATGTACCGCTGTAATATGACATCATTAACGTTTTACGTACTCGATTTTATTATGATTAACTACGAAGGTGAAAGCACTGCGGCTGCACTTCTCAGAAAAATAAAATGCATCCTCCTGTCATATCAATAAAACTATATTACTGAGCACGCTCCAAAGAGCAACTTACAGAGCATAACGTGAAACTCATAGCTAGGGAAGTTTGGCCCTGCATTGAACTGCCTGCTGTGAAGGTGAATAGTGTAAAAGCTTAAAATAATAGCTTTTGGCATCACTTAAGCACAATAATTACTCAATTTAATATGAGGGTCAGAGGAATATTTGATCTTCAGTGAAAGAATGCTGGACTAACCCAGGTCACAAAGCAATGGCCCACATCTTCAGGCAGCTGCTCGTACTTCTCCAGTTCCTTCAGGAATATACTTTTGGGAGAGGAACAGAGACATCTGCTTAGAAAGTGTCCATCATATGTGGGACCACACCGTCTATCCTGGAGGGAAACGGACTCACTTGTGGTGGAATTCGTAGAGGTCCTGCATGTTCCCGAAGATGATGTGCTCCTTGTTAACAATTCCTGCAGGGACCTCCTCCACCCCGCTGGTCATCTCCCACAGGTACGTCTGCAAGCGGGAACCTGCCATGTTAGCCAAACCGCAACCGCGAAGGATCGCGAAGGAGTGCAAAGGACCCCAGCGGACCGTGAACGATGTCAAAGGCTGAGGAAACCCTACTGCTTTCATGCGGACTGAGTCATGTGGGTCCCTTATGATTCACTGGGGGTCTACAACACTCCTACACCCCCATCATTTACTATGGGTGTCCCCATAATGGGCGGTGCTTAGTTCAACAGGTTAGCAATCAATGGTTGAATCTCAAAGGTAATTAGTTCAAATTCTGCGGCTGTCAAAGGAATCAAATTCCTCCTGGACCCTCCGCTAAGACCCTTAACCCTAACTGAATAAGGCGCTTAACCTCTTAACCCTGTGCCCTTACCTCAGACATGTTCTCACCTCTTTCAAACTTGCTCACTAGCTCTCATGTGGTGAGGGTAAACGACTGGCTTTTATCAAGGGGATTAAATAAGCACCAACATAGATAAAATCGTCTGGCATTTAATTGAGGCTCTAAACAGCACATACATCACAATAACTGACTTCAGCGAGAAATCAGACAGCAAGTTATAGTCTCTTACTACAGCAGACAGTCATTAACTAAGAAGCTTCACTCAGCGTGGTAGGGCAGTACTTACATCCATGCATTCTCGCAGGTCTCTCACATAGGCTTTTTCCGTCTGAATCAGCTCGGCCATTATGAAACTGGAAAACAGCGGCTAGCGGTGAGTGACATGCATGTGACAGCCGAGCCGACAAACTTGTTCATTTGTGCAACAACCGAGATCACCACGCTCAACGTGATAGAGTCCGGACGAATGCTTGTCGTTATGTAATGGCGGGTCGTACGCTGGCGATTAAGGTAAATGCATGGGGGAAAACGGCGTGAGATGGCATTTGGGGAAGACGCGGAAGAAACAGGAGTGTCAGAGAACCGTTTAAAGAGGACAGCAGAAGGCTGCGATCTGTCTGCATTTCTGATGCTGCTCATGCATGAGTGAACCTGACAGCTCAGAAACGGACTCTCCAGACTGAACGCTGGGAGGCTCAGCCACTTAACACCTGTGCCGGGCTGGACACCTACTCCTTCCTGCGGGCCGACTTGCGCTTCTCCTCATTGAGCTCATGCGCCGTGTCCCGCAGCTTGACCTCTGACCCCGGGGCGCTGGCTGGGATGATGTCCAACTGTAGGTCTTTGCTCTGCGATTGGACAACCGAGCGCGTAAGCGATCAAAACGTTAAGACACGGAAAACAACACGGACCGAGGAATCGGTGCCTGCTAAGGTGAGGCAAGAGGATCACACACAAACGTCCGCACGCAGACACCTGCACATACCGATTTGTTGGAGTCCGAGGAGATGCCCAGCGCCTTCTCCAGGGACGTGCGGTACTTGTCCATGCGTATGGAGAACTCCCGGTACCGCTTGTCCACGGCGGACACCCATTTCTTAATCTCCATAGCGTGGGCGTGACCCTTATCACAGAAGCCATCTGCCAGCTGAATCAACAGTTTCACCCGCTCTTTGGTTTGCTGTCAATACAAAGACAGAAGGAGATTAAAAATGGCAGAGATGGGGACATCAGCAGGGGAAACGAAATACAACCCCAGTCCAAATGAAGAATATGCCCCAGGGCGTAATGACCCTGAACCCTACATGAGCCAAAATGTCAAAGCATGACCCAGGGAGCTGCTACCCAAGAAGCCTGGTGGACACCCTAATGGGGAATCTTTCTGAGCGGCATGAAATGAATCTGTGAACTTGCACAGCTAGCATAACATTCTGACATCATTAAGAACAACATTCCCATAACTTTGTTGTAGGGTTATTACCCCAGTCAACATGGAAAAGTCCTGGAATAGAGCTGGCAGACATGTGACAGCCAGAACACACAATTGATTTGCCTTCTAACAGAACATCTCGAAATTGATCCTGGTCCTTAAATATTTTAAATCTGTTATCCAGTAAAATATAAAAACCCCTGTGAGCTCCCATGGGAAGGCCGAGCGCACCTTGGCGGTGATCTGGAAGTCCTCGTGCTCCTTGAGCAGCTCCTGCGTGTGGTGGATGCTGGAACCTGTGGAGGAGTGGGTGGACAGGTAGAACTCGCCCGTGTCGTGGATCCACTCTAGGGCCTGGGGGAAAGCAAAAACAGGTTTGCCATTGTGAAGAGCCAATCTGAACCTAGAGGGGAGCGACACCATGGTGGAACAAAGCTTGGGATTCCCCTTGAGGACCGAAAACCTTCTGGGATGCAGGAGTCGGAAGTCAACAAGTTGATTTATTTTTTTGGGATTTTGTTGGAGTTTAGCCGGGGGTGGGTGGGGAGGGGGGTGCTCGATGATGACACAATTGCATCATGTGCAGTAACTGCATCGTTAAGCGTGCTGAGTTCCTCCGGGCTGCTGCGTACCTGCTTGGCACTGCGCTCAAACACCACGTACTGCTGGCACTGGTCCAGCCTCCTCTTGCGCATGGTCCAGAAATGAAGGACACGGTTCTCCCGCTGCAGCAGCTCATTCAGGATGTCTGCCGGGACACGGGAGGCTGTAAACGGACCTGGCTGCATATTCGGGCGCGGGAGGGGATAATGATCGAGTGGCCAGGCTTTACTTTTCACTTGCTGCTCCGGAGCTTTCACGTGGGCCAGCATCCCGGGCATGTTGACGCTGTTCCGGTGCAGGTACTTGAGGAAGACGTCTGCGTTGCGTCTGGCCAGCGTACATGCCTAGCAAGCGAGAGGCATGCGGTGAGCACGGCTGTCGTGGAGGTGCGTCACCCGTGGCGATAGCGGCACCGTTACGTAGCAGCCATCAATTCGGCTTCTTCCCATTTCTTCTGGATGGAGGGAGGTCATTCCCAGGCAGCGGGGGGCACACGACACCCTGGATGGGACACCCTAGATGGCATACCAGCCCGTAACAGGGCACAGACACAATCGTACAATTTGGGCTATTGAGAGACGCCAATAAAACTGCAGGTCTTCGGACTGCAAAAGGAAACCAGAGGGCATGGTAGAACTCGGTGTGAATCACAGAGAGCAGAATACTATTTCAGGCAGCCGGTTTCACAAGTATGTGTTTTGTTGAACATGCCATTATTACCCCAGTAAACTAACTAATGACACAACTAGTCCTACCTGAGATGGCTCATCAGAACAGCGCTAACTCACTAAAGTCTCAAAAAAAAAACAAATACACATTCGACAGCCTGGATTTTTGCGAACCTGAATGAGATGTGACATCCGCATCGGTTCTATAAGACTCCCGGAAGCTGCCCAGAGGTGGCGGGCAGAGACGTGTTCTACCTTGAGGAAAGCCTCCTTCTGCTCCAGGTGCTTGCTGATCATGGGTGTGACGTGGTCCGTCTCGCAGTTGGGCCCCAGCTTGTCGGCTCCCCCACACCAGTCCTCCTCACGCTTGTACTCCTGTTCCAGGCTTTCCAGCACACTGCACACCTTGGGTATAAACATGTCGACGCGTTACTTACCCAGAATTCCCTGCTCCTTCTACAACTGTAGGGGACCCTGACCCACCCATGTCAACAACAGCAGCATTCAGAAAATTACTTTATACTAAATCTTCTCAACGCCCTGCTGCTGTAACACTGATTCTCACATCTCATCTACCCCTTGTTGGCCTTTGAGGATGGACTCTCCCTTTGAATCTGGATCCTCCCGAGTTTTCTTTCTTCTAGGGAGTGTTTCCTTGCCACTGTCGCCTCTAACTTGCTCACTGAGGGCTTCGGGTGGGGATGGTGTAAAGCGCTTTGAGACGATGTAATGTAATGAAAGTGCGCTATACAAAAGAACTGAATTAAACTCAAACTGAACTGAACTGTCAAAGCTATTGCAAACAGTGGAAGACTGATGAACATTCATCTGATTCTTCTTAAAGTATTAGAATCTTGTCTATGGGAAGAACAACAGCTAAAACCAAAGTCTTTGCTGAGGCCATGAGCTGTGTGCATCGGTCAGATGTTCAGGCCACAGTGGCAGGCAGACATTGAAGAACCTCAGTCGCCAGGGAAGCAGCCGCTCACCTGCTCAGACGTCTTGTAGAAGGCCACAGACGAGTTGACGAGTTTCAAGCGGTCCTCCATCTTGAGCATGAGCTGCTGCCAGCGGGACGCCACCTTCTCGGCACACTCGCGGATCATGTCCATGTCATAGTGGTTAGCCTGCAGCAGTGCCTCAGCCTTCTGCTGCACCTGCAGGGCGCTCTGGTGCGTTTTCTGGGGTGGGAGAGTAATGGTGAGTAAGAGAGAGTAAGGGCTAGTATGGGGAAGCTGGGGAAAATATGGAGGAGTAAGGGGAAGTAAGGGGGTGTAAGGGAGAGTAATGGCGAGTAAGAGAGAATAAGGGCTAGTATGGGGGAGCTGGGGAGAGTATGGAGAAGTAAGGGGAAGTAAAGGGGTGTTAGGGAGCGTAAGGAGGAATAAGGGAGAGTGGGGTGAGTTAAGGATGAATAAGAAAGAGTAAGCAGAAGTAAGCGGGAGTAGGGATAAGTAAGCGTCAATAAGAGTAAGTAATGAAGTGTAAGGAAGGGTAAGGGAAAGAAACGATGAGTAAGGGTAAATAAGGGGGTGTTAGGGTTGAGTAAGAGTAAGGGAGACTGGGGTGAGGTAAGGGATGAAAGAGTAAGAGCTAGTAAGGGGGAGCAGGGTTGAGTAAGGGTGAGTAAAAGTAAGTAATGGGGTTTAAGGGAGAGTAAGGGAATGTAAGGGTAAGTAAGGGGGAGTAAGAGGAAGTAAGAGCATTATGCCCCTTCGGCAGCCATGTTCCCTTACACCACCAACATCCATGACACATCCTGCCTTCCCAGTATGCACTTCAAACTGACAGATGAGTTATCTAATGCATGCATGCTTGTTTATTTATGGCTACTCCTTGATATAAAATCCCATTTATCACCCTCGGTTGTACGTCTGACTGTTGTCCCTTTTGTTGCAGTTCTTGTCGGATGTGTGAGGGGTGCAGAGGTTGGATGTGGTTGGTGTCTGAAGGGCCGAACACCCCCCTGCACAGTTGCACTTCAAGGTTACAGCAGAGGGAAACTGAGTTTGACTGCACTGAGGAATCTTAGGAAAGCTTAAGCCTTTATCTTACCATCTGGCTAATGACTAAGTGGCTCGGAAGTCACTTTCTGGGTGATGAAATACAATATAAATGACACTGTAATAAGAAGCACCTGGGACTGCCACTGCGATTAAAGACAGCAGCTTAATTAGTGACGGCATCAGTCGGATAAAACCACCAGCAAAAATTAACTGCTTTGTAATACTAGTTATTGCATTAAAACGGCTCCTTTTAACGGAAGACAGCTGCAATAAAAAGTACTTTAGCGGAAATACATGAGCAGAGGGATTCTACTCGACTTCAAAAGTACATTTTGAGACATATTTGTATATCTCTGCAGTTACAAAAGGCTCTGATTCCCAATGCATGTCCTGTCACATTGCCTTCCACTCTGGGCAATTTCCAAACTCTGTTTTTGTGCCAATGGAGCGACAGGGGCCAGAAAGCCCGGGGGTGAGTGTGGGAAGGGGGGGGGGAGGAAGGGGGTGAGGCTGGAACCGGAAGTAGGGGGCAGGGGGGGGGCACC
>JAABNY020000136.1:5046952-5068022 GCA_015164015.2 Brevimyrus niger | reverse complement strand
CTTCATTACCGTCAGCGAGCCGAGGGTGCCATTTACAATCGCCTCTGTAATGAAAGATCTAATTAAAACATCTCTGGACACCGCTTCATTTTATTTGCATACATCTCCTCGGGCGCCCACACCCGCACTCCCCGCCCCTTCCCCCCGTTGCCCCCATTCCCCGTGGCCCCCTTCCACTATGGGCCCCCGTTCCACGTGGCCCCCTTTCCCCACGGCCCCTGTCCCCATGACCCTCTTACCCTGTGGGGAAAAGCCCCCTTCCCTAAGTGGCCCCCTTCCCTCAGTGGCACCCTTCCCTTATGGGCCCCCTTCCCTCAGTGGCCCTCTTCCCCTGTGGGCCCTTTTCCCCACGGCCCCCTTTCCCTACAGGCCCTGCCAAAAGGAAGCCCCATACCCGCTCCCCCCTTGCTAACCAGAGGGCGGCTGTGGTTCTTCCGAGCCACTTTCCAAACGGGTGTCACGGTCTTTAGAATTCACCCTGCGTGTCTGACTTTGTACAGTGGCACTGGTGTCACTGTTATGGACATTATGTGCCACTGTGGCTGATCTGAGCCCTGTTACTCTGCTGAAGAAGTCGAACATTACATCATCTTTATAGGTTAGTATGATAAACACAGGCTTGCACACCTAATGCTTATATCACTGTATTGATTTTACCATTAGACTGTTGCATCTATTTTCCTATGGAGGGATCACACATTACTTCCATGGAGAACAGCAGTTTGGAATTTTTGGCTGTGTTTTTGTTGTTTTCAGGACTAATAAATATATCAACCCAAGTATAAATTAACACTGGAACTAGTTTATCATCCCGGCAATGCGGACCAAGATAAGCTGTTGGAAAATAATTTGCTGAAGTAGTTTACCATGCAGAACGCTTTGCCTGACATAAATGCATATTTTCCATAATATGTGTTGGGGACGGATCCAGCATAACACACAGCATAACCACCATCTGAAAAATGTTTCTCTATACTGTCAGATATTTCAGGGTAAAAACATTTCATTAACAAAAATACTACTCTTACATGTATCTGACTTCACCTGTCAACACATAACCCAGAATCCGGTCAAATCGAAACCTGCTTTGGTTGGCACCACAGCCCCTCCTACTGCCTGGCAGGGGAATTCCACGGATTAACAGTCCAGCAGATCCTAAGCTTTAGTTCCATTCCCTAGTTCTTCAGGGTCCCACAGTCCATGTTTTTGCTCCCTCCCAGATCCCAGTAAAAGTGGACTGTCTATTAGGCAGCCCGGAGGGAGCAAAAACCTGGAGTGACTGTGGGTCCCCGAGGACCGGATTGGGAAACAACGCCCTAGGTAAAGTCAAACCAGGTTCAGTTCCTATCCCTAAGTGGCTCCTTAAGATCTATGTCCCATCTCGCCCTCTTCGTTCTGCCAACCTGCGAGGCTTGGAGATCCCTCCTCCATCTCCCACTTCAGATGCCAATTGTGGTTCACCCACGGTGGAATGAGCTACCCCAACTACATCTGGTCATCAGACTCCCTCTCCACCTTCAAGAAATGCCTCAAGGTCCATTAGTTCCAGGTACACCACCAGTAGACCTATCTTAATCCATGTTCTTTGAACGTACTTAATGTTGCACTTTCTGATGATTTGAATAGTTGTCCAATTAGCTTCATGTTTGGTTCCATGTTAATGTTATATTGCTATTACTGCAGTACCGCTTACACTCGTGCCTGGGAATTCATTTGTAGAGCAGGCTAGATGCACTTATGACCTTGACACTACTGATGTTTGTAGTTTGCTGCTGGCCACAATTAAACGTCACTACGGAAAATGTAAAGTCAAATGAGCTACAGTTTTGTTATCGGAGTAAACTGCTACTGAAATTGAAGAGCATGAGAGTGATCACTAGGCAGTGTTACACGCTACTACACAGATAACGCAAAGCAGGCAGCTTAACAGCCCAAGCGATTATCAGAAAATATCAGATAAAAAGAGAATTACTGGCTGTAACGTTAATTGTTCTTTGACCTCCGCTGCAAAGTCTCCCGCAACACAGCTTGTAGAAACTTCCAGACGCTCTTTACGACAGCAAAACACCTGGGGAGGCAGGGTGGACGTCCCTGGGCTCACTGAATGCCTCATGTACCACTCAGACTCGCAGACAGCCTGGTGCCTGCAGAGGGCGCCAGCCTGCTCCGTACTCTGGGCCAGCGTGTTGGTCCTGACCAGGCGCGGGGCGAATCAGTTAGCCATTCAGACCCCCAGGGCAGATATCACAGTGATTATAGCTGCTCTACATGTTAGGGTGGCATTCCAGCCTAAAAACCCAAAGGATAAACAGCATGTGTCAGAAAAGGCACCGCCAAGGCCACATGAGTCCGGCCCTAACTCAGAAAGCAGCACTACAAAAATAATAACAATCCTTTACTGCTAAATAACTTGAAATCCCACCTCTCCCGGTTTCTTGTTTCTGAGTTCCTACTGAACTAGTCCTTTTGAACCCCCATTAAACACCATCGCAGGGACATTACCCGGCTCCATTCGTAAGCATTACTGGGGGCCGCGTGGGAAACGTAAGCGGGTTACTGCGAATTTAAATGCTGAGCTCATTTCGGAGATGGATCGATATCGTTTAAAAAAAAAAATAATAAAATCACAAGGCAGCTCTGCGCGGATTAATGTCGATAGCTGAACAAAATATCGGGCTATACGTGACTGATGGTTGATTCACTTCAAAGTCGTCACAAAATTAAAGCGCTCAGAATAACGAAAGCAGATACGCAACTTCAAAGGCAACATTAATTGCAAACGTAAGAAATTAGCGCAATTAAAAATAATACTGATAAAAAACATATTTGTCAAAAAAAGGTCTGCTTTTTCGTATAAATCTTTTAGTTTTATGTCTGTTCAGAGTTAATGGGGCAGGCAGCGTAGAATGGTAAGGGGCGTATTTGCTACCAACTTCTGTGTAAAATGTTACTGGTGCTATTTGTGGGTGTGGCCAGGTAATTAAATAAACTCACATCGATGGCGTCCCTCTCGAAGACACGCAGCTGCAAAAAGAGCTCGAGTTTGATCTTCCTCTCCTGGAAGAGCTCTTCCATCTGGCCCTGCGCCTCGTCCAGCTGCTGCAGCACGCCCTCGATGTGGTTGATGGAGCTGCTGTGCGGCGCCTTGTTGCTGGAGATGGCCGAGTCCCTGCGGAAGGGACACAGGCAGGGGGTGCAGTGCCGGGTCAGAATTCCTCACTGGATTAAGTGATTCCCTGCTGCTCGCTCTGGAAGCTGTCAGGGTTACCTTAGAGGGCCAACAGACAGGGCACTTTCGTTAAAACATATCGTTCTTTTCGTTTAAAATGCTTGGGGCACAATAAAATCATTAAGATGCTGACATAATTGAGCAACTGAAGGCAGCGTTGCGTAATATAACTTATCCCTGCAGCCTACAGAGCTTTTTTAACTAAATTTATCCCCTGGCTACTAAGCTCTCTGAAGCAAACTTATTCCTCGACTACAGAACTCTTTGAAGCTAATATATATCCAGTGGCCTACAGATACCTGACGCAAACTCACATCCCGGTGATTCTTAAGGTTTTTGCCATTGCACCAGTAGCCCCAGCGAGTAATTCACGCCAGATTAAGCTGTGACGATTCATTTCTGAGACCAGGATCAATACAAATTTAAAAAATCAGTTTAGCGCTTTGAACAAATTAAGGCAGAGCCAGAATATACCAATATAATTATAATGGAATTACGGCTGAATCATGTAGTTTCACCAGCAGGGAGGCATAGTCATTGAAGAGCTGTGTTAACCTAAATAATAGTTCATGCTCTGCTGTTTTATTGCTAAGAAATGCCCAAAATTTCAGGGCATTTATTGCTATTTATATACATTCATCTTTTGTTGATGCTGGAGTCTATCATAGGCAGCGCAGGGCACGACACAGGAAACGAGAGGGCAATGCATCGCAGGTCATATATCCAGCCAAGTGCATCAACAAACCCAGCAACAACAGCAGTTCAACAAGCTAACAGAATCATTAGCAACGAGCTAAGAAGAATGCTTTACAAAGAGCGGCATGAACAAGGCCACAAAGAGTTCTCTCACAAATGGATCTGAGTGCTACTGGAAAGAGGCCACTTACTATTCAGCTATTTTAAATCCTTCCTCGGTGGATCGTCAATGGTCACGGCGCATGTCATCCGTGGTAATAATGTGGGTGCCCCAAAAGTCTACCCATTAGCCTAAAAGCTTTACGCCGACAGACCGTGGCAGCGACCAGAGAGCCCGTGCGCTTCGTTCATCCATGCGATGGACAAAATCCCTCCATCCTAACCCACTATAGATGGATAAAAATGTTTAAATCACAGGGAGCGCGCAGCCCGTTAACACAGCAGCTGGGACAGGGGATTCGAGTGGGTAATTCGAGGACTCTGAGGAATCAATTAATGTCGGCTATCGCGGCTTTGGCTGAATGAGCCATTGACAATGCCGGAGCACAACACGCGGGTGCCGAATCAATAAAGCATTCACTGTTTTTTTTTTCCCTCCCTTCACATTATTTTGTCTGGCAGTGGTTTGTATCCAATGGAAACACCAGTGGAAGTCCAAACGGAGCCCTCTTTTCAAGAGGCACGGCACAAAGGCGTTACATAAGCTGCGAAAGAATCAAAAACAGAGGCTAACTGTGCTTTTGCACTTCATGAGCTGACAGTTTTATGCAAAGGATCAATTTTTCATCCATTACTGGTGCTGGATATAATAATGGAACAATTTAATCAAAGTAATTCACCCAACGGCACAAGAGCAGGGACGCCTGGTTATTCTCAACCACTATATATCAAATTTTCAGTCGTCACATCTCACTGCATCGACCTACGACACTCTTGGTGAGTGAGCCCTGTCAGCTTCAGGAGTCTTGACTCTAATTTCAGCCCCGGGAATCCGGCGTCCATGAACCAGCAGGCTTGGTGGGAACCATAGTGGGGCTCTACCTCAGCTGTTTGATGAGGTCCTCGCCCTCCTTGATTAGGTTGACGGTGACTTGCAGGGTGGTCTGCTGCTGCTGCCCGAAGCGCTTGATGAGGTCCTGCACGGCCTCCACCGACTCGGCGTAGACGTCGTCCAGCAGCTCCTTCTGCAGCTCCTCCAGCCAGGTCCAGAGCTGCCGGGCGGAGAAGGGAATCCGAGCTGATGTCACCGTGCCGCAAACCCTCCCTCAGCATGAGGGTTCATGTGCTTTCAGGTCTCATAAAATCACACCGATCGTGGAAAAAAATCGGCCGTTCTTAAGCAGAGGGAGGAAAAACCCAATCAGACCCAATATGCATCTCAGCTGGACTATGGATGAATCCAAACCGGAGTAGACGTATTCAAAATATAAGCAAACAGATCAAGCACAACAGTCAGACATCTGCGGTGTGTGATACAGTTACTCCTCGTATTATGTGCACGACACAACAGGAAATCAAATCATATAATAAAAGATTAAGGGCAGCATCATGGGATATTATAACCATTCACTTCTTACAGGTAAAGTGGACTGGACCAATCGGAACGCTTGTTACAAAATGGTACCCGTCCCAATCCAGTATTGCTGCCACTACTCAGAAAGAAGCTGAGAGCTGCTTACTGTCTGGACAGGAAATCATGGAGGGCAGGGAACAAAGACGGGGCTTTTATGAGCTCTGGAAGCATGACAAATGCACCGTTAATTAAACTTACTGCTCTTATCTACATGCAATCAGCAGAGTCTCATAACCTCCTGCGAATTAGCATCAGTTCTAGCAGGTAGCAGTTGGTACTGTGTGATGGAGGTGTGCCCCGCCTGCTTTGAAGGTGCATTAATCCCCAAAGTTCTCACCCCCTCTACCAGGGCTACAACTGTGAATCCATCTGCAGCACCACAGGAACCGACATCTCTCCTGAGAGATACGCCGTAGGGTGCCCTCTAGTGTCTGGAGTTAAAAATACTAGCAAAATAAAATTTTACATCCGTGGGTGTCCATCCTGTTCATTACTGCCTTCACCCAATTCAGACACACAGAACTGCTCAGAGAGCCAAAATTAATTTCCAGTAATTCAAGGGTTGGGGTTTTCTCCCTGCGTAACTTCTCAGCTTCTCAGCTGAATATCTCACCCTCATCTCATTACCCACAAGCTACAGGATGTGACATCAGACAACGAAACAGTCAATCCGAGATTTCTGGTAAATTTAATTCACCCTTCCCTCCTGAAGGAGTGGCCTCCATGATCCCCTCGTTTCAGCCGCTCTTCTTTCACTTTGCACTTTGGTGAAACACTCCGGCAGGTCACTCCTATAAACGTGCACCACTATGGTGCAATCAGCCAGGATCACAGACCTACTCCACCAGCTCACGGTGCCTGTCTGTGTGAACTGATACAGCGTACATGTGCCTGGTCGTGTGTGTGTGTCTTTGTGGTGTCCACCCACTGAAGTAACTCCCAAATGTGTGTGTGGTAGGTCTGTGTGTGTGCGTGATAATGTATATATTACATTATGGGGACCAAATGTGATAAAAAAAAAGCTTGTTATTTTGACGTTGTTGTGCGAAAAGTATTTTGTTTGGTTACTTATGGTTAAGGGCTGGGTAGGGCTGGGTAGGGGTTAAGGTTACTTAGGGCTGGGTAGGGGTTAAGGTTGTAAATGCTGGGATTTGGGTTGTGCCCATAGATGTGAATGGACGGTCCCCACAAAGATATGAATAGAAATGTGAGTGTGTGTGTGTGAAGCTGCAGGCAGGACCCACCTCCTTGACGTGCGTGTGGAAGGACACCGACATGTCCAGCAGCACCTTGCGCTGCTCCACGCGCCGCACGAAGTCCTGGATGCGGTCCTCCAGCTGGTGGGCGGCCTGGTAGATCTCCTCCGGGTCGCATTCGCCCGTCTGGGCCAGCTGCTCTGCGGCTTCCAGCAGCTTGTCAGCGTTGGTGTATGTATTCTGGGGGGGGGGGGGGGGTGTCATTTAAAATGACTGAACTTAAGGCCAGTAGCATCTTCATTCTATAAATGCACATCTAGGGAAGAGTTGTTCATGAAGACTGATCGTCGAGCTCTGACTAACATAACGAGCTGCTCTTTTTTTCCGGTCGTAGTCGATGCCACCTAAAAGATGATGGATATAGCAGCACTTCCTGATGGTCAGGGTTGTCCCAGTTGTTGGAGAAAAGGATTTTACAGGTAATTAAAAAAAGAAACTGTCCCGATATGACAATGAAGCGTTTTTACGGCGAACAAAAGACTGTTTTAAAGATAAACATCCTGCACTTTCTGCAAATGTTATCATAACTGTACGTTTCTCTTTTTCGTAATAGTAGAACAAAAGCCTTCCAATGTACAATTTCACTGGCTCCCTGAGTAAATTATTACTCGGGAAGCACACTGCAGAATGTTTGCAATATAAAATGTACCGTGTCTGAACGCTGAAGGGTAGCATTGAGAATGATGCTGATAAAACACCCAGAAAACAAATTTAAATTGGTACAAACAATCACTCTGGCAGTACATGAAACTAACCAGGCAAATATCATTTAATGAATCTATTAAAAAATGTCACCACCCATCAGCTTAAACAAATGGGTCGATTTTGTTGTGGAGTACATAAAGAGATAAAGAATTTCTGGGTGTTTCTTTGGATAAAGGAAAGCGAGTGGAGAGTCTTCATTCACCTGGGCCACCTCCTCGAAGTCCTCGTGCCGTTTCTGCAGCGCTCTGGCCCGGTGCAGAGACTTGCCCACCCCTGTGTGCTTGCTGAGGAAGGCCTCGCCGTGGTTCTCGATCCAGTCCAGCACCTGCGGACCGGACTGGGACGTCAGGCTCTTCACACGGTACAGCACAGCATTCACGTCGGCAGGAGGATGGCAGGTCTGGGGAATTACATTCTAGGCCGCGCCTCATGTGTCGGAAACCTGCCGTAACCCATTTGCCACTTTGAACGGTCCCTGTCACCGCTAACGGTGACAGTCACCGTGCCCTTTCTCACCCACTGCCCTGCGACTGTGCAATGCTGCTTCTGCTAACAGCCCTGCCATTCAGAGCAGACTTTGAATGTACATATTGCATTTGCAGAACTGCCATATTGCACTACATGTATCGTAGTGGTACATTGTTCTGCACAGTTCTCTTATATACTCTTTAATTTGTTACTGTTATCATTTTTTTTATTACTAGTTTATTACTAGTTTATCATAATTTTATTACTAGTCTCATCTTAATATTAGTGCATGTATTTGAGTATCAGTCTCTATAAGGGAGTGTTTATTCTCACATATTCAGTCTTGGTCATTTCAATGCGTCTTCACCCCCCTGTTTCACACGTAAACCATCTAAAACAGTCTCAAAAGCCCACAGCGCCACCATGTGACACTGTGGATTCACTACTAGCTTTAGTGCAGATGCAATGCAAAATCCACCCATACATCTTCAATGTTGGATTGGGTCATACGGTGTCTGGAGTCTATCCCTGGAAATATTGGCCTATCGGACTGCTAGTCTATTGCAGGGTACATGTACACACATACATCACTACACCCATTAAGTGTTATTACTCAGTGCCTGTAACAGCAGGCAGTAAAGGACTTAATGACAGCGCCTGACTACCCACTTCCTCTGTGTGAACAGGAGTTATTAGTGTGACATGTTTATCTACCACAACCAGTGTAGCTACTCTTCTAATAAACTAGTCCCCTAATTATCACAAATGTTGCTCCTGTTTTCAAGGTTATTTTTCTCTGAGAATCGTGTCTCGTACATCCGAACACCCTCCGCATTGTACGGCGGCGAGCAGCATTACCATGGCAACCGTTACCAAGCATACCAGTATAATTCATCACAGCCGAGTACAGGCGAGGCCTGCCTGGAATCCCTATTCTTCTGTCTAATACAGAGTTAAACATGAGCCAGGACACACCAGGAAACACGGCCTTATAACTGTCATTGGTATATAAGCCAGATACCAACCAGCAGGGGCGTTGCTATAGAATTTTAGCCCCATGAAAGCATATAATATTGGGCCCCCCCGTTCCAGACCAATCCAGTTATTTTCCAAATTTTTTAGGGCTCCTGTGTCGTCCTAACTCCCCCCAACCCCACTCCCTGCCAACCGGGCACATTAATCCAATGCAGTATAAATATCATAATTCCACAAATGAAATTAAAAGTATATTTAGTGAAAACATTTCTTTGAACGCTGACATTCCACAGTGTTCTGCAATCTTATCCATATGCGAAAAACTGAAAACAGGAAATCGCAGAATGACTCCTTGGATTACTGTTACAATATTCCATAAAATATAAATCTCGCAATCAACTGGGAATGGAATTTTTGTTTTTGTGCAACCTCTCATAAGACTTCGAACACTAAGGAGTGTGACTCCCGAGGCCTTGTCTTCCTCCATAAACAGAAATAGATGCAATGACGGCCGTATAAAATTACATTTTGAACGGGCCTCCCTTCAGAAGTGCAGTGCACTGCAAACTGGCGCCTGTAAATTGCTCTTTGAAAAGCCCACATCAGAAGGGATGCCATGCGCCTCCAAGCAGGGATACCGGCCAGCAAACAGGGTTCATGGGAGGGGGGGGGGCGGGGGGACCCGTACCTGCTGCACGTCCTGCTGGAAGACACACAGCTGGAGGCGTTGGTGCAGCCGGACCTTGCGGTGCTGCCAGATGTTCTCCAGCTGCCGCTGGTGGTGCAGCACCTCGTGGATGATGTCCAGCACGTGCCGCACGGCCTTGGAGTAGTTGGCCGAGGCCGTGAGCGAGTCGGCGCTGCCTGGGGTCAGAGGTCGCTGCAGCTTGTCCAATAGGACCTTGCCGTCTTGGCTGACCTGCGCGGGAGACACCCGCGGCAATAGAGAGGACAGTTTTAGAAACTGGCGACCATCTATTGTCATTCAGGCACATAACTGGCGCAGTTCGGAAGTCTTCGGACTGAAGGTAGGAACTAGAAGCCCAAAGAGTCACAGAGAGATCATGCAATCTACCTGGAAGCTGAGGTCACATGTAATAAACTTACAATAGAGAGCAATAGATCTAAACATAGTGACCTGTGTTAGGGTGGATCTGGACTATAAATACTTTAAAAGCCGCACCTCTGAGTAAGCACTGGTAATGTGCTCGTACAAGCCCTGGTGGTGATGAATGGCGTCCTCCAGGTCCTGCAGCTCGGAGGGCAGGTCTACCTCTCCACAGGCTTTGCACCAGGAATCCACGTTGCCCATGTACTATGAGGAACGACACAGAGATGAGGGACTTCAGGGATTTCAGTGGTGTCAAAAGCCATCCGAATTCTCCACTTCTCACGGCGTTACCAGTATAGTACAAATCGTGGCGCACAATCACACCAGTAATGACTACTACACCGGGCTACCGCCCAATCCAAGTCTGAGTGCCCAGCAGTGCTGCAGTCAACAATCACAGAGAACATCTGGCAGTGCAAAATAACCCAGATGTTTGCTGCTGCTACTGGAATGAAGCTACACGCGAGGAGGCCTGAAAACGTCAAATCGAAAGTAAAAAAAATCTCATCGCAAAAAAAGAAGGGAATCACTACATGAGATGATGAGGAAACAGCAGCAGCCAACCAGGGGAGGGAGCGGAGCGGCACCTGATCGGCCTTCTGGTGGAAGACGGCGGACATCTCCAGCAGGTTGCTGCGCTCGTCCAGGGCGGCGGCGAAGGCCTTCCACTCCAGCTCCAGCTGCCCGGACAGCTGCTTGATCTGCTGCGAGGCGTAGTGACCCGACTCCAGCAGCCGGTTGCCCACTGACATGATGCGGCTGATGTTGACATAGACGTTCTAATGGAGAGACATAAGGGGGGCGGGGCTTCAGGGCGGGGTCACATGAGCCTCGGGCCAAGTGGAGGCCGGAGAGGTGAACAGAGGTGTTTCTCATTGGGAAACTTTTCTGGACAAGGACAAGGTGGACATTTTAATTGTGTTTTATGTGCGACATCTTCTGCATGGAAAGTTAGTCTCTCCCAGGGGTCAGAAGTGGGACAGAAAACCTACTGGATAGTACCTCTCCAGGACCGGAGTTGGAGACCCCTAATCTATCTAATAATGCATATTAACAGTATATATTGCATATACTGTAAATGTTAGACAGTCAAAGTAGTTCAAGGGGAATATAAAAAAGATAATAATAAATTAAACATATTCCCTTACCAGTCGCAACTGCTTAAATTTAAAAACAAGGCATCGGAGCTTATGTACAGATGTATATATACACATCATCAACATGCCTTGTGAGTACTGGCACCCTCTAGGGGTGAAATAGACCCCCTTCACACACTGAATGGATATCTGGCGACACTGCAGTGACATCATTACGTTGGACCAATCCAGCGTTTGCTGAGAAGTGTAATAGTTCATGCTAGTCTTACATATGGTGAGATTTTATTATTGAGTTCTAAGTGAACATAAAATAAACAGCGATACGACATGGGGTCCTTTGGGAACATGAACCACAAACATATGCTGTATTTCTTCCCTGCTAGGCAAAACATAAATTTTCCAAGAGTCCCTCCTGCACACAAGTTAACCACCAACAGATGACTGCGTACCTATTTTCCAAGAACCGTTCTCAATGCAATCTCCTGCGCATACAATACTGACACAAAAACAAAAAACTAAAATTGAAAGAAAAACTGAGTTTAAATTTCTCTCTGTAAAAACATACAGCGGTGTTTTCAGAACATCACTTCAGATAAAATTATTACCAAATAAACAGGCAGGTTATTTTCAATGATTGAATTGTAGATAATTAAAACAGTTCTTTCATCTACCACTAGGGGTCACACAGGCTACCTTGCACCCAACTTGAGCACCGAGGATTAACAACCATTAAACAGTGTAGTTTTTACCATCGCCAAGCCGCCTTCATTAGCATAAGTCCAAACAGGACTTTCTTGAACACCCACTCATCTGCAGGGTGGTGGGTGGTCTGAGACCCCAGGAGAAACTCGTAGAGGAGATCACATGCCTTACAACAGCCGCAAAACTAATCTGCATCTCCATCCAGAACAGCAAAACGGAATTCCCAGTGCTAGCACTGAAAACAGCTCATAGCAAGTCAAACCACAGGAGGACCTAAATGACTGGATTAATTACTTATAATGAATCGAAATCACCACAAAGAAACCGCACACGGCTTACACTGCAATTACAATTCAGATATGGCTGCGATCCTTGAATTTTTATGAACTAAATGCATAATTCTTTGATGGAAAATGATTGAACACACACTGCTGTCACACCACAGTCCGGCCATTCAAAGCACTAAAGAAATCATATCAAAAATTAAGCTTTCACAAACATTATAACGATGACTGTCCATTCATTCTCCAGAGCTATTGTCTACCCCACGAGGAACAGGAGACCAGGCCACTGTAGGGCAACAACACAGACTCACGTTTTAAAGGCGACTCACCCGGACCGTGAAAAAAGACCTAGATAAATACGTGAGCTCCAAACGCACAGATGCGGGACTGCCTCCTAATCCGCTTTGGTGGAGGTATAAGGAGCAGCACACCCTGCTTCCCCATCGAACCATAAAAAAAGAAAAAAATCTAATAAAAATACATCAAAAGAATGAAAAATAATTCTGGGAAGCTGGGAGGATAGTCCGCTGCTTTGAAGAAAATAAAAACAGACAGCGCTGAATGAGGCTCCGCGTTTTTTCTGTGAGGAACATGACGTTTGTACGCAACGTGACTCCTAATTACGTTCACCAGACAGATGTTTGCCAGAGTTTCTCCCATATTCCCAGCCACAAGCCTCCAAAAGAACAGAGGGAAGAAAGACGGCAAAAAAATTGCAGGCATGCTTTAGCAACATGACTTTTAATCGTCAGAGGCCACACCAAAGCGGCTGTTTTGGCCTTGAGGCCTGTCGTGAGGATGACTAGCAAGACCCAGTGGACTGGTGTGTACCACGGGTCTGAGTTCACTTGTAAGGTATTAGCTTTTATCCTACAATTCATGAAGTTGTCAAATCCCCTGGGGTGTTATTGTACAGTTCATAAAACTGTAAAAAGCCTTCATATATCTTCTATTAGACGGCAGAATAGTGGTGAAGAAACTGGCCAAAACGTGGGCACTAATTTCCACAAGAAATTTGGCTTTATCTTTAAAACAGAAGTCTTAACTGCAATTCCTTCACCGTTGTGGTTCAGCGGTATAGTGCTTCACATCAATCGCTCTATTCGACTTGCGTTCGACTCTCAATGACTTCACTGCTTCGTACGCGGTCCCTGCAGGATCGCATCAGCCGACTTTCTAATCTATTCATTAGGAAGTTCATGTCGATGACAACAGTACTGATAGATCAAAATCCACAGTGGGTGGAATTATCAGAAACTGTCAATCACTCGCTCAACCCAATGGGAACCCAGAAAGAAGACAAACCACCCAATAGGAAGTGGACAGATTATGTCAATCACTGACACCATGGTATTTCAGATACAGTTAATGGCTAAAGACATACAGGCCATGCCAACATCAGACTCTAGTCGGTGCACCATATAAAGTCAGCATGTCTGTCACTCACCATGCAGTTCATGGCAAAGTGGTTATGCTGGGTCTGTAGTTCCATGGCGTGTTGGTTGTTGGCCCCGATCTCGGTGTAGCCAGTCAGGAACAGGCCTTTGTTATGCATGATCCAGTCAAACATCTGCAGGGGGAACAGGCCGAGACAGACACTGTGTGGATCACTCTGGGAAAGCCCACGTGACGTGGGGGGTGCCACAGTCTGTGACCGTGAAATCTTTCCCGGGTGGATGTTCTGAGGGAGACTCGAATCGATATTTTAATACCACAAGCCAATTATGCACCTTGCAGGTTCACAACAAACAAATCCACACATGCACAAAAGTCTATTATTTTGGCAAAGCCTGCAGCTGTGTTCTTCTGCTCAGTCCCCCAGAGGACGACCACTGATTTCATCTGCATTATTATTAAAGCATAACTGATGCATGAAGCAGTTTATCTGATAAGAGTCTTTTGTTTGAAATAACACCCATATTTTCTGAATGTCTGTCTACTAATGGTGATAGTCTTTGTTTGGACCAGAGGTCTCAAACTACAAGCCCGCAGGCCAGATCCGACGCACACAATGGTTTTTTACAGCCAGTTACGTTTTTGATCCATCATTAAATCTATCCACTTTCATTTTCTATTGTATTTTGTCATAAATCTGCATTAACTTGGCTGTCATATAGATTAACCAAAAATTATAGTCCATACATCTTTTTTCCCCTCTCCTCTCTTTTGGGTCATAAAAATTTGCTCAAGGGGACCCCCACTAGCCAGTAGGTCCTACGTAATTTGAGTTTGGAACCCCTGGCTTAGACTGAAGAGCACATCTCATCGAGCGGCATCCTGCATCCTTGCTTCCACACTGACCTTCTCGGCGTCCTGCTCGAAGAGCCTGAGCTGGAAGCACTGGTCCAGCTTGAGTTTGCGCACGTGCCACATCTGGTGTAGGTGCTGCCTGGAGGAGTGGAGTTTATCCAGCAGCCCGGAGACCTTCGGGATCAGGCCCTGCAGGTCACCGTTGGCGACACCCGTACTCTGGTTGGTGTAGCACTCGCTGCTCTCGATGAGCTGCAGGAGCTTCTGGCCCTCGGAGTCGAGCTCCTCGATGGGGGCCTTCACCACCTTCTTCTTCAGGCCCGAGTGCTCCTCGATGGCGCGCCGTGCCCCGTCCAGGTCCGGCGGGAGCTCCTTCTTGGACAGGACCTCCTGGAGCTCGTCCAGACGGGCCAGCATATGTGACGCATTGCTGACGAAGTCCTCGTACGCCACCCGGATCTCGATCCACTCCTCGTGGTTGTAATCCAGGCTGCCCTCGAAATCCGGTGTGAGCTGAGAGGGGTCCACTACTTTTGTGAGGCCCTCTAATGACACCATGGTAGTCTGGAGAAGGGGGGGGGGCAGGAGGGGTCAGAGGTTAATCAGATTTAATCCTGGTGAAAGCCAATGCTCAGGAATACTATGGGAAACGAGCTCAAATTGCAAGTGAAGAGCAGATGTTTCTATCGCGAAAAAGACAGGTACGGCAGAGCAGAAATCTGGGCCATCTGTAAATAAAAGTGCAAAAATATAATGCTAAATAGATTTATGTTCTCAGTTTAAAAGTTGACAGCTGTTGTGCCACCATGTCATAAGGATATAACCAGAAATAAATAAATAAAACTGAATATGTTAATAGCATAATAGCAATGTTTGTTTGACATACATGATACATACTGGATGAACATGTATGTGTATATTTTCCTTTACCTACCACATAAACACACACCCACCCACACACACACACACACACACACACACACACAATGTATGTTTGCATACTCTATAAATTCAAAAACAGATACATAAAAAGGTGCAATGAGACAAATGAAAAATCCTTGCTTAACTACAGTATATTACACACAATATACTGAACTCATTCCACCACTCACAACCAGTACGGATTGAATTATGAATACAATAAAAAAGGGGGGGAAATCCATAACCAGGAGAGTAAGGAGCAGCTGAAAATGGAAAACGTGATACTCCAAAATTCTACCAATTTAAAAAAAAAATAAAACAAGTAAGGAAACAAACGACACGTCGCCTGTGGGGAGCGGGTCACACTACGCGTTCTTCCCTTAATTGCCGACTGCTAAAGCACTTGACGCTGTTTTATCTGATTTAAAGGGAAAGATGTCCGGGGCCCGTCTCACCACCATACAATAATTATAACGCACAGAGCCGCATCCTCTGCCTAGAATCCAGAGAAGCATATGCTGCAATTTCACAGCCCGAGAAAACTTTAAATCCGCTGAGATTTCTCTATGTCTAAATAATGCTGCAACAGGTACGCCGTGACGCCCGTTTTCTTTCCCGTCCATCTTGCGGGCGTGTGTGAGATGGAGACACGGAAGCAGATCTGCTCAGAGGGTCTCTAACAGTCGCGCAGGTGTTAACGGGCTAGCAGCCGGGACTCACCTCGAATTCGAACTTCGAGCTGCCAAAATTAGTCCGTTGCTTCTGCCAGAAGTTGTCGGGCTTGATGATGAGAGCGACGTGGATGCAGCTGGGGAAGGACTCCTGCAGGATCTTCAGCAGTGGCTTGATGGAGTCCCACTTGGACCCCCGCATGTCCACGATGACGGTGAAGCCATGTCTGCTAACCTCCTCGCTGGGAAGAACCGCGGGGAAAACAAGCGGCAGCTGTTTAACCTGTATGCTTCACGCAAACTTACCCGTGGCGTAGGGAGAGATCTGAGCTAGTCCTCTAAACGGGAACAGAGAGAGAGAACGGGAATGAGGACCCGCTCCCTCGAGCTGCCCTGATTCAATGCGGGGCATCGTCTGCTTTCGATCTTGCCAACATCTGCCTCGCTCACGATACGAGGCCCCGCGTTCCCGAGTCCCACCTCCTGCTCCTCCCCTTCTCTTATAACTGCTCCCTGCGCCTTTAATCACCAACCTCCCTCGTCCAAATTACCCCGGGGCAGAAACCCCTCTGGTCTGCCTCCAACCAAATCTGAACGCGGTACTTGACTCCCTAAAAAGAGTTCCGCACATCGGCAGATTCCTTGAGGGCCGAACGTACCGACCCAGTCTCCCTACTGCAGAGGAAGGAAGAAGGGAATGAAGGAAGAAAGGACTTTTCACAGCACTGGAAACTGCTGCAAGTTTTCTTCATCAAGAACCGACAGCCCTTGCCCCCACCCCCACCCGCACCCCCACCAGCAACAGAAGAGCTACAGGACCCCAGAGAGGAGGATAACCTACATTCTGGACGGCACAGGGCTGCTACTTTTTAATGAGCTTTGGAGACGCAGAAGGACCGACTCTGCACCTGCAATGCAGGCACTGGTCTATGCTCCATGTAAATCATGTCTCAGGGGATACCGCGATGATCGGCCAATATGGTGACCATCGACCATGAAGTTACAGTCTCCTTCGTAGTTAAACGCATTGGCTTCAAGTGCGCCTTGAGATGTTTCCCTGAATATGAAGCCTAGATTGACGCAGAGTCTTTGTTTTGGTCAGGCGCAAAAAAACCAACTTCGTACCTGGGAATTCCAGCGAGGTACGCTATGAGGCTCCGCAGGTCGTCTTGTCGTATTCTGTCGTGGTTGCTTCTTGCTGGAAACGTTAGAACGGGACCCCCACGCCTGTCTCTGCCCCCTGGAAGAAATAAGTCGATCAAAATATGACTGCCATTATCTGGAATAAGCCAGCCAATAACAAGGTAGCTAAACACACATCTTTCAAACTCAAGTAAGACCTACTCAAACTAATCGTACATCACAGAAACATAATTTGGCTTTACTCCCAGTGACAAAAATATTTCGGTCTCAAGCTACAATGTGCTAAAGCAAACAGTTGTCCTTAATAATGATTCTTAATGTATTTTCTAGGTTGTCGTTGGGGTAATATATTCAAACAGAACCGTAGAAGGCTGATGGAAACATTATAATTCATTCAGTCTTGAATGTGTCTCCAGAAATTGAGCTAGAGCCAAGACATCTCTGAATAATCTGACATTAAACAGGCTATAAGGTGGGCTGATGACTGTGCTGGATAATACTCAGAAAGGTTAATATATGTAGCTACCTCTAACTTCCGTGAGACATCCGCAACACACCTACGTGGAGACACACTGTATGAGGACATGGCGAGTCCCCTGGGGACACACTGTATGAGGACATGGCGAGTCCCCTGGGGACGCATTGTATGACGACATGGCGAGTCCCCTGGGGACACACCGTATGAGGACATGGCGAGTCCCCTGGGGACACACTGTATGAGGACATGGAGGGTCCCCTGGGGACACACTGCATGACAACATGGCAAGTCCCCTGGGGACACACTGTATGTTGACGTGGTGAGTCACACGGAAGTTGCCCTCCACCTTTGCTTTGGCAGGATTCCAAGTGCCTCCTGGTTTACTCAAACTCCGGACAGAATCATCACAGGAACAGAAATTACTGTTTGTTAAATTCAATCCATTTTGTATAGTGTACACAATGTGGAGCAAGGTCAACCCACAACGGAAGCTTCATTCCAGTAATTTAATACCACAGTGACAGCAGAGCTGTTGAATACATGCCATACAGTATGAAGTATTTCTCATAACAGCCTATAATGAGAATATAACATAAAAAGTTAAGAACCCATAACCTGCACCTAGTATTATATACCCCCAAAATGCTCCATTTAATTATATACATATGTGTATTAAATTATACAATATATGCTAATAATCCTGCTCTACCCACATAGGTGAGAATATGGGCCAATATGGCACCTTTGTCTCTGGATATTGGCAGTGCGCTTTTTATCAGAAAGAAATCAGATCTGCCAACCGAAATGGCAGCTGTGTGAGCAGAGAAACTGGCAGCTTGCAGAAAGGGAACGTGAAGCGTCTGCAGCTTCCTGTAATCCAGGGTGTAACGTGAGGGCACCTCGGGGACGAAGTCACACACCTGACAGGAACGCCACCTTCTCCTTCAGCACCGGGAGCACCTCCACCGCCTTCATATCTTCATTTTTGCGAAACCCTAAAAAGGTGGTGGGGGGGGGGGGCAGAAAAACAAAGTTAAAAGATCAAGTTCCAGTGAAATCCTTCAGGATATATTAATTATCTCTGCGGAATATATGATTGTTATCTAGCTTATTATCGCGTTTTATTTTGTCTGTGACTAACAAGACCAAAATGTCAAAACAGAAAACGAGATAAACCACGGAGCGGAACGTAACGACACTGATCTAGAAAATTTTGACAGAGCCGTGCAGTTGAGGAGGAGCTGAGCTCTAATGTTGATCAACAAAGTGTGTAAACACAGCAGCCCTTGGATATGGATTCCCAGGCAGGCCTGATGGATTTACAGATACATCGTGAGAGAGGGAAAAAGAACAACAAGCAAACAAGCACACAGAGAAATATAAAAAGTCAGGGCAGAGACAATGGCAGCCAAACTCTGGTCATTTCATGTTGTCTCACCACTTGAGGGGTCTCAAACTCAAATAACCAAGGGGCTACTGGCTTGAAGGTCTTTTCCCAAGCCAGCAGGGGTGCCAACAATGTGATTTACCGAGCCGGCCTACCGGCAGTGCGACTTATCGAGCCCGTTAGTGGAATATAGGCATTACGTAGTTTTCTCTTTTGCTTTTAAACAAAAGATTAATCAGTGAGGCAGATGATGTGATGACTTAATTAATAACATGTGCCAGGCTGTATAAAACTGTCTTGGGGAGTGAAAGTGACCAGCAAGCTGGTACTTTGAGACTCTTCTTCATTAAGACCAAGGTCTGAAAGAGTCATGGACACAATGAGGAAACTGGCAAAGCACAACCAGGGAAAGTAAACATGTATAAATGATCACAGTCTCCTAGTTTCAAAAAGACGCTGCCTGATTTTATTTACATTTAGAGAGTCTGCTTAACTCTACAAACAAGGAGCCTGAGCTTCCATGACAAACGGAGATTAGAAATGCACCGAGGCACAGATCTCCTTTCACCCGTCCCCTCCAAGTCGTGATGATCTCACAGCAGGCCAGGCGGCAGGAATCTCGTGACTGGGGCCTGCGTTCGCAAGCTTAAGCTGTTCATGACTCGCTCTGCCTTCAGATCCCCATCATTCACTTTAGGTGTTTTAGTGTTTAAGCTAGTAGCCGGAATATAGTGATATTAGACGTCACATCTCTTGGTGCTGCTTCACGGAAAACAAGAGGTATCTGTCCTGGGGCTGGCGTGAGTACAGATCAGTAAACACTCTACTTTGCTAATGTTTAGTTATTTAATCAGTCTATCAAAGTATATTTACTGACACAACAAGCAAGCAGTTTGATAAAATGAACCTAAAACCATTCAGGTCCTTAAAATAACATACTTGAGAAATATCCTGTGTGACATTACTATTAGTATCGTTAATTTTTCTGCAGTTTCAAGCTAAAGTGATTTGGCAGTATTGTATCAAGTCAAAAATAAGCTTTGGAAAAATATCAGCAAAATGTTTAAAATTAGCGATAACATTTTGGTGTCGACTTCAGCATGGGCACATCTACCATCTGGTTGTGGACGTCGAACCCAGGTTACGTCAGAGTGAGTTTCTATTTCTGATGTTCATTCAAACCTGGGGCCTGTTTATAGAAGCTGCCGTGATACGCGTCGTGTGCATATTTACGGCCTTGCGGATAAGCTGCTAATCTCCTCAGCTCCTGTGGTGGTGAGGAGAGGTGAGGGTTTGTTTTAGCATTTCTCCACCCAGGGGGAACCAGGTCCAAAGACATTTGGACATGCTGGATGATGACATGCTGATCAGATGGGAAATCACTGATGAGATTTTACAGAAAACGAGGAAAGAATTTAATCAGAGTTAACGTCCAGTGCAAAGCCTTATTTTGAGGATGAATTGAACCAGTGTGTTCCTCACGCTTTCCTTAATGATGGTGTGATGAAGATCAACGTATTTTCTGTGACCATCTAGCCACTCAACAGGTGACAATAACATGGGGGAGAGAAGCTGCCCTATGAAGTCAGTGGTTATGAGGCCTGGCGACCTGTCAGAGGACATCACACTATTCCAGAGACTGTCAAGCGATGTTTGCCTTCAGAAAAAATTGATCAGGGAAACTGCGGGGAAAGAGACAGGAGCAAAGAGAAGCTACCAGAATTACAGTGAAAACATACTTCTCATTTGTGGAAGGGTGAGCTGACAAGTTCTGCCTGGACTCCTGTAAAGGTTCTGCAATTACACAGTAACGTTATAAGCACAATGGATCCCAGCTGCCTTGATGATGATCTACTGCACCCCTCAGTCTCTCCGAGTCCTGAGGTCTCCTACCCTGCGATGACATGTAGAGCGCCTCCTTGTGGACACCTCCACTGGGACTGAGGAGGACATTTATCTGGGTCATATTCATTCAACCTTAAAATGCATGAGGGGCTCGTCAGGTGTGGACAGGAAGGCTGGACACCAATGGAGGAAGGGTCAGAATTGCTCCCCCTACTCTGCTGTGGGGCATACCGACACCAATCCCCGCACCCCCCCCCCCCTCCCCCCCGGCCCCCCCCC
>JAABNY020000136.1:5014675-5024972 GCA_015164015.2 Brevimyrus niger | reverse complement strand
CCAGGCGGAGACTCGAACCCAGGTCCCAGAGGTGTGAGGCAACAGTGCTAACCACTGCACCACCATGCCGCCCCCACTCCAACCCAAATAAATTAAAAAAATATATATAAATTGCTTTCCAAAAACATGAAAAAGTATTTATTTTTTGGTAATACAACACTACCACTGGCATACGACAATAGACTGTATATATCTTATATATTTGTAACATTTAAAATAGAGAAGAGTTAATTAACAGGTGTGATAAAGTTCCTAAACTGCCAAAAAATGTCTATTGATTTTGCACTGTCTGCACTGAATTTTCTTTTGCTATCAAACGCTTGAGTTAGTGACGCACTCGCGTTATTCAACGGCACTTCAGCCTTCTTTATTGGAACGGATTTGTCTCTCGGAAACTCATCATACTCTTCACTCTCGCCTTAAGGTGAGCAATCAAATGTGTTGTGCTGACATGTGTATTAGTAAATCTCTCTTGTGAAATTTTAGCAAAGCGACACAAAAGCCAAGTAAAGGCCGAGTCCATGGTCAATTTCGTACGCTCTTCAATAGACGATATTTGTCACATAGTTTGTTACATAGTTCCTGTGAAAAAAAAATGGCTGCAACACAATGTTTGCAAAATTCTAACTGTTTAGTATGTGGGTCTGCAAAGCAATATGGGTCACCATTTGAAAACTGTCGGCAGTAAATATCAGCTGAGTTTTACCCATCGGCCGAAGGCCGACAGTTGGCCGATACAATTGGTGCGTCTCTAGGCAAAACACATTAGATTATCAGTTTAGTTAAAGATTAGCTGACAGTTTTGTCTATTACACATGAAGTGAAGCGTTGTAATGTGACACAATTAAGACAATGCAGTACTGTTTCGAAATATCAGATCTCTAATGGTGAACTGTAGGACCTGTCAAACCACTCGCTATTTAACCGTTTTCCAAAGTTCGTCATTTTGGGCAGGTTCTTCAAAAGTGTTCTGCCGGTCTAAATTTCAAGAAGTAACCTAAACTTAATTACACATTCCAATTGTTCTGTATTTCTCATATGCAGAAAGAAATAGTAACTGATAAAAAAAAAAAATAACATGAAAAATCTAACTTTTGAAATTGGTTGCCCGTTGGTCGGGTATATTTTTCACAGGCGCAATAAATTTTTGAAAATTTGACTGATTCCTCAAAATTTAACAGTCTCAGGCCACACACATGGACCCTGAAATCATAATACACTTACGTTCCTTACAGTCTGCAACACAAATGACAAGAGACCCTTAATTTGTGAAAATGTGCCATCCTACTTTGTATCAAAACTTACAAGAAAAAGCATAGTGTGCGAATGACTCCGGAAATGTCACAGGGGGATATTAAAACATGTAAGTAATGATTAAGCTGAAGCGTTTCCACAAGCTGCGCTGAAACGTTAGTCACTCTAGAGACCAGACAAATAATTTGGTTCACACATTAATAAGACGGAATCGGCAGTGAATTCTGCACGCAGCCAGTGATTTGCTGGCCCACGGATGAGACCGACAGACAGGACACATGCTCTGCAGGGCTCTTGGTAAGAGCTGACCACAAACCAGTCACCCATGAAGAGCATGGGGTTGACACGCTTAGCTCAGCAGTCGCGTCCTAATGACAAAGTGTCAGCGAAGGGGAACCCCGTCACCAGGCGCCAGGGTTAAGGGACCATGAAGTGCTCCGTGGACAAAGCCTGGCATCAACAAAGCCAGGGTCAGGGAAGAGAGAAAGAACATTCTAAATCATTACACCCTCCGCCGCATGGACTGCGACTCGTGGTTAATGAAGTACTTATATTCCAGGTTTTACTGATCTGATTTATCACCAAGTGCTTCTTTCCTTCAGGAAAACTGCAGGTCTGCTTGCGGTTACCCAAACTCGTGCAGAACATCACAGCTTTTCAAATGCTTCCTAATACATATTCTGTAGCACACATGCATTAAGCTAAGGCTCAGTTTAGTTTTAACTATATGTCGACCGAACCTGTGATGCTGAGAGGCTACCTAACATTTTGCTGGCTTGTGTTTCTGGGTGATACTCGTGTAACGAGTAAAGCACAATGCTATAGGTGAACTCATTGGGAATTGCATAAAAGATGGCAGCTAGAGTGTGCCTTAAATATTTCAAGAACTTAATTAAAACTTATTTGTTTTTTACCGCATAATAAACACTCTGAAATATTGAACATAACAACCCAAAATACCTCAGTATGGCACAAAGACAATGCTCATGTCACATAGAAAATGACTAAGTGAAAGAACTTTAATTATGCAGTCCAAAGATCACCATTTAATTAACACCTCCCCCTACAAAAACACATTTAAAAAACTTAATTAGAATATAAGAGCTGCTTTGGCAGGAGAAACAAGCAAGTCTTCCAAGAACATCTAAGAGATTTGTATCAGGAGTGACTTCACAATAAATCACATGTCACACACAAGTGAAGGAAGAATGTGCAGGGAGAAGGGAGGTGCTGGGGAGAAGGGAGGCATCAGGGAAATGGGAGGCGCCAGGGAGAAAGGAGGCACCGGGAGGACAAACGGAGGCGCTGGGGAGAAATGAGGCATCAGGGAAATGGGAGGCACTGGGGAGAAGGGAGGCATCAGGGAAATGGGAGGCACTGGGGAGAAGGGAAGCATTAGGGAAATGGGAGGCACTGGGGAGAAATGAGGCATCAGGGAAATGGGAGGCACCTGGGAGAAAGGAAGCACCGGCAGGGAAAAGGGAGCTGGCAGTGAGCGGGAAGCCAGCGGGGAGAAAGGAGGCAGGGAAAAGGGATGCACTAGGGAGAGAAGGGAGCCAGCGGAGAGAAGGAGAAGAGTTAGGGGAGGTGGGAAGAGCAGAGATGGCGAGGGGAATGAAGATGCCAGTGGGGAGAAGGGAGGAGCCGGCGGGCAGAAGGAAGAAGATGACGAGGAGAAAGGAGGAGACGACGGGGAGAAAGGAAGAGGTGACGGGGAGAAAGGAGGAGGCGGCCGGGAGAAAGGAAGAGGTGACGGGGAGAAAGGAGGAGACGACGGGGAGAAAGGAGGAGGTGACGGGGAGAAAGGAGGAGACGATGGGGAGAAAGGAGAAGGTGACGGGGAGAAAGGAGGAGACGACGGGGCGAAAGGAAGAGGTGACGGGGAGAAAGGAGGAGGCGGCGGGGAGAAAGGAGGAGGCAGCAGGGAGAAACGAGCCTGATGCTCTGTGGGGATCCTTCAGCCAGTTATAAACATACCTGCAACCTGGCTGGGAATGTCCAGTCTGGGCTCGCATTTTGGAACGGAACAGTCTGCAAAGCAAAGAGAAAGCGAGCAGAGTATCAGCAGGAGTGATAGGATAAAGCCATCGGAAGGAAGTTTATTCAGAGCTCAGCATGGACAGAATTTCAGTCCGATTAAGAGTCACTAATAATCAGGCTACTCTGGTCAGGACAAGACAGAGCATTAATATTTCTGATACGATTACATGCAACTGAAAAAGTCTTTTGTCTTTTAAAGATGCAAAAAATATTTGGATTTTATCATTTAAGAGATGGTCATTCCTTGAGCTATTTGCACAAATAAGATTAGCAATTTAAATACATTTGTGGTTCATCACAATAATTTGAGACATTTTATGAAGACTTAGTATATCAAGGATGGAAATATTATACTATAAAATTTCAAATTAAAATCCTTCATTTCACACCAGTAGATACAGGGTAAAGGCACAGTACTTTTCCCCTTTAAGCACTTGAATCGATTAGCACCTTATCCTGCAATATCATGTCATGAAAGAAAAAACGCACAGCACCTCCTGCTGGTCACACATGCCCAGTGTCTGTCAGCCAATGAAGCCTGCAACATTTTTCAACCAATTATGTCCTCAGCGTGTCAGTCAATCAAGACTTCAGCATCATTCAACCAATCACATTGCCAGCATCTGTCAGCTGGTCAATCACTCACTCAGTATGTGGTGAATGGCTGTGTGAAGTCTAAGACAGGTGCAGCAAAAGGCAAGATCAATTTTTAAAAACTGTAAATAATAAAAATATTATAGTACTCCAAAATAAAAAAAATGACCTTCTTTTAATTGATTAAAAAACAAACTCAGCGAGCTAATTAGACTCAAAGCACCTCAAGAAATATGCATTTTTAAAAAGCACCTATATGAAACATTGACATTTCTAAACATTACTGAATTTTAATATTGCTGCATAGAGTTTTAAGGGCATAATGAAAGCATCAAATGCGCATTTGGATGCACATCTGAGGTGCTAAAAATTTCTGCCTCTAAAGTACACCAATTAGCAATTCAGAATCATGATATTTGCCATTTGGTATATATATTAATTACCTGTTTTTTACATCTCGCTCTCCATAAGACAACCTGTTTTAGGGTCAGAGAGCAGAATCAACAACCATCCAGTGCCACTGGGGCAGCTGGGATAGCTACCTGTAATCATCTGGACAAGGCGACAGAACCTTAACCTCAAAGGTGCACATCGTCCTCCCAGCCCCTGAAAATAACACTGAACCACCGCCGAAAGAAGACTGGCATTGTCCAACTACAGCAAATCTGCCTCTGTGGAAACCCAGATGTTATGCAGGATTACACAAAAGAAAAGGGTTTAAAACACATGCCAGACCATGACTGTCCCTCGATCGCGGGCTGAAAGGCTTCATTTCAATCGACTGCTCCACTGGCAGGGATTCACACTGGATGTTGAGTCACCTGCTCGCTCCAGTGAGGATTCGCTCTCCTACAATTTCGTTGCTGCCTCACTTCACCAGTTTGCCCCATTTGAGCACCAGAATTTTGCAGGAATTTCCCAGAGCGATGCTGAGACAGTTGGGATGGCTGGCATCTGCACGGCAAGTACCACGGTGCAATACCAAATACTCTGTGAACCCTCGAGAGAGAGAAAGAGAGAGAGAGAGAGAGAGAGAGAGAGAGAGGAGCCATCTCTAGGATTGGATTTTGGTGATATGGGGCTTGTTTCCTGACTTTACCACACCCTGGGAAGCCCACGGCCTCCCCCCAATCTCACAAGCACGTGCCATTTTTCCGTGGTTTATGATCCTAATTCCATCATCGACCAGCCATGCAGATTCCACCAATGGGCCATAAAAGCAGCGTGCATGCGCGTGTGTAAACACTCGTGGGGACATCGCAGGAGGAAGTCGTTACGAATAATGCAAAAGAGTGCTGTCAGCCACGAGTCCACGGGGAAATCGGAGAGGGTGGAGACAGGAGCTGAGAATGCAGGGCTGTTCCCTGCTGTCCGCGGGTAACAACTGTCAGGGAAAGGTGCAAATAAACGCCAGCTTGTACCCTGGAGAGGTTTCAGATGCAGTGAAGGCAACAGCTCAGGTCGGCATCAAAAAAACCCAAAAACCCAACCAAATTTCATTTCTCAGAGGAGTTACTCCCCGTGTAAGTGGCTAGGGGGGGGGGGGGCTATGAATGGAATGGAGCCTTGCAGCTGGACCTGTGGAACGTGCTACAAGCCATGGCCATGAGGAACGAGAAGGGGGTGGGAGAGAGAAGGAACGTGTCAGTGCCCCAGCGCTAACATGAAGTTTCCATCTCTGTAGGATAATAATCTGTCTGTGCGACCTGAATGTGGTACAGGAGAGTGGCCAAACAAACCAGGAGGCATAGACTGAGTGGCCAATCATGAAGCTGCAATACCACCTACCGGGCTTTATAAGCGCCTACTGGCTCTTTTTATAAATGACACATTGCAGAAGTTACTACTGTGTCAGAGACATCGGTCACGCTTCATTATCTGATCAGGGGCAGCTTTGTTGTTTCTAGGGCCCCAGTCAAAAAGTCACTTAGGGGCCCCCGAAGCTAATGAGTAGAGTCAGAAGACTGTAGCTGGTTAGCTGCTTAGCAGAGTATCTCCTAAATAAGTGAAGCATTTATTTAATGCTTAGTGTAGTAATTGTGGCCAACAAGGAGCCTGAAGCTTGGGGGGCCCCAAACAAATGCATGGTTTGAGTACTGGTGAACACTTGGAATCTTGTGACACAATGACAACATGTATAATATTCAAAAAAAGTCATCCATAAAAATTACCTGCAAATCCCAAAATTTTTTCAACATGATTCAACCTTCAGCGTGTTAGTCACACTGCAAGAGGAGACCCACTCAAAGGCTTTGAAGGTGACAGCTAATGTTAAATGAATCTTGAAACTTGGTAATAGTCACCGAGCCCACTGGGTCCCACGACACCAAGCCAGAGCGGCGCCCTTGTGGAAAACAGTTCCTGAGATGCGTCCCTCTTTTCTGCGCGCGGCCGGTTCTGCTGAAGCCAGGGGTCGTAAAGAAACTGACCCATATCAAGAAACATGGACACATCTGTGTTTGGTTTTGACCACATGTTCGGCACCCTCCAGAAGATCACAGGAGAATGCCGTGGATCATTTCATGTTAAGGAAAGGACAGTCCGTTGGTCTTCCTCAAAAACTAAGCAACTTCGCTGCTTCTCGGTCCACTGAAACGCACAGGAATTCACAATTACTGCTATTTCTGTAGTCAATCCCCTTAAAAGGAGGAAATAGTGTATTATCAGCTACCACCAACCCTTTTATCAAGGAATATATCGATCAGCACTCAACAAACTGCTGGTCAAGGAAGATAAAATCCCCAGGACTCATGACAGGACAACAAAATGGCTTCATATGTAAGAGTGCACCATCCAGCAATATCCGGCAAATTAAAGTGAGACTGGCCTCGTGAATCTGCTTAACGCTGCACATCCTCTTCAGTATAAACCATTAGTGTGAGTAACACTTCCTTCACAGTCACGGCCCTTTCAAATCGACACGCTCATACCTTCAAAGTTTCGATGTCCAAGTCTAGAAATGCTCTGAAAATAAACTATATAAAAACCATGTTCGTTGGCAGACATGTTTCTTAAAGTATAGAAAAGGATGATTTTGAACAGGAAAAGGAATTATACAGTACAAACACAGATGCAAAGTCTCCTCTGTTTTGTAGTTTTGTAGTAGGAAATAGGTAGCAAGAATGTGTAATATCAGAGTTAGGTGTATTGGCCAATTATGTTCACATGCACACGTGTGCACACACACACACAAACACACAGAGGGAACTTATGTGGATGCCAATGGCTGTCAAACATGATGGATGACAGTTAAGATAAGACAATGGTCACATACAGTCTGGTTGATGTATAAAATGTGCGCAAAGAAAGTGTGAGTGCAAGAGTGCATGTCAGTGCAAGGAATGTTGGAATAAATACAACAGGTACTGTACAGTGTAATAAGCACAGTGAGTCATTAATACAGACTAACTGATTCCAGTAAAAAATAATCTTTGGTAATAAGTTATAAACAGCGTACAGAACCCACCTCTTATTTGTGCTCTCAAAAGGAGATTTCAGGCCCAGTCGACACAGTTTCATAGCGAACAGACTGAGCAGCACCAGCCAGTAGCGCCCACTCATGCACACAACCGGATCAAAACCACAGGGTATCTTATAGTAACTTTATATAATGCAGGGATCCCATCAATAGACTTCAGGACCACAAAAAAAAAGAAAAAAAAAGTATGACTTGGCACTGACCCATGCCACTTCTTTCCACATCTTACCTCACAATTCACGCTCCCTCCCCCCAGCCAGAGGGGCTCTATTAATACATAATCAGGGCCAGGGCTGCAATGCAGGGCAAACATCAGATATTTATTTCTAGCTGCAGGATGACCATGGGTGAGTATCACAGCACTTCGGACTCAAAGACTGAAAGACTACATGACAGCTAAGGCTGCATTATGTTCTTATCGAAGATGAATTCACCGGTTCCCTCAAACTGCGAGCAGATGGGGGAGATGCCTAATTTCAGAAGTGCATTTCATTTCAGAGCCATGTTGATTAAAAACACACATCTGATTGACCAGATCATTCCACTGGTTCATATCATCAAGACACAATGATATTCCTCAGCGACGCTTCATATTGAAACCATTTTAAACCCAAATTATGGCACCTAGATTAAATCTAGAGTTCAGTTAAGAGCAGGGAATTGTGTTTAAAACCTCAGAGCTCTCCTTTGCCTCGGCGCCTCTGAGTTGAGATGAATCGAGATTCGGATGGAGCATCAGAGGCGAGTGGACAGAGCTGGAGAGAAACTGCCTCGATGCTGGTCTGCTGGAGGCACCGATGGCCGGGGAGGGAGGGTGTGGGGGGGTAAGGTCCCATCAGCTCCCATACCCTGTCAGCGGGGGGGCGGCCATGATCAGATGAAGTGCATGCAAGCCAAACAGACTGCAGCTGTCCTACAACTTCCATTCGCAGCCCGGCCAGCTAAACTCTTCGGTGGAAGGCGAAGTATTACATAACTCCATTTTCCTCACACTTGGCTCCAGCTGTACAACTCATTTCTGGAATATTCCAACCAGAAAATCTCCCCGGCTCGCCAGAAGACGACGGCTACAATCGGCTGCAAAACTAACACGGCCGCTCGCTTTCTGCTATTTACTTTGTTTTTTGGAAATTCGTTTCCCAATAACGATAGTTGCGTGTGGCCGAACCGTGATACCAAACAGCCTGAGACGGTCAGATTAAAACGGCTGTTAAATTCTGAGTATTATCAACAAAGACAGACAAAATTCATCAGACACAGGGACAGTTTTTTCCCACACAGCTGTGTCCCTCACTAACAGTAATTTATCTGCTAACACTTTGCACTTTAGGCAGCTAGAATCTGATAATTCCTAGTAGTAACATTCCTGTTTATTTACTTACATTAACTATTTATTAGGGCTGTAACAGCTAGTCGATGACCTCGACAATAGTTGCTAATAAAAATTTTGTCGTGGATTGGTTGTATTTTTGCGGTTTGCTGTGTTAATTGCATAGAATGACATCACCACCTAGTAACGATAACATAGGTGTGTTCATGGTTTGCTTTCCTGCATGCTGCTATGGTTCACGCATGATCGTTAACAAGCTAAATAAAACAGTGAGACTGCAGATCATTGTTTGTTTGACTTTAAAAACTAAATTGTTTAACTAAATTGTCCTGATATTTTTTTGCGTGTTTTTTCTTGTCAATTAAATTCTGAAAATAAAAATTCCAAATTAGAAGGACAACTTAATGAAAGCAGGTTTTAAGGAGTCTATCACACCTGTGGGTACAGACAGAGATCATCATCCCCATTTGGTCTTCCAAGAAAAGGGGTTCTGTACACAGCGATGAAACGCAATGAAGAAGTGGGATACTCTTATGGTTTCCACAACCCTGTGACCCAAAACCACACACTCATACCCCAAGCCCTTTACTTACAGCTTTGATGTCGGGCAGCAAAATAAGCACAAATACCAATTCATCGACCGAATGCGAAGACATTCACATTAAGGGTATCACCGGATGGTTGTCCAGTTATCCCTTCCATTTTCCACCAAGCACTAATTATCGAGTCAGATATAAAAATTTTCTGTCACCAGATGAGACGACGAGGTATGGGACAAAAAGAAAGCAGGTGACACACACAAATGCAAACTTACGTCAATCTGGGAACCTAAATTATTAAAAGGGACTCTCTGAATAAAGGCTAAAACATTGCATATCTCCACTCCACCACCAGAGGGCATCCCGCAGAACCACCAACCTTCACCTTACAAGGTCACGTCCTCAGCCGTCCCTGTCCCTGCCAAGTGCTGAATGTCCCTTCCCACGTTGTTAAGTGTACTAAGTGGGCTATGATAGCGCACTTATAACCTGAGAGCATAAAGTGAGAGACGCCCCGGCTGCCGCACACAGAGGAACGCGTCTGGGCCCTAAGAATAAACCCGCCCCCTGCCGAAAGAGCCAAGGGGCAGAGAAGGTGAGAGGTCAAGCACCGGGACAACTGCATCTCAAATGGTTTATCAAGTTGCACGAGAACCTGCTTTACATGCGGGTGTTAAACTGGCTAAGCAAAGTAGCATAATTAATTACGAATCCAGAAGCTATAAAAATCATTTCTTTATACTGCATATAACCTGCATTGCTAGTACGGCTGTCAGGTCAGTTCATCTTCTTAAAGCTATTTGGGAAGGCTGCCATAAGGGGGAAAAACTATTTAATTTAACATATAGCAATGCATTTGCAAAATGAATGAAACTGACGTTTTTTTTTGCCTATTTTTGTGGACATACTCACTCAGCATTAGGTTTAAATTTAATCAGCATCTCAGTTAGGAAAAAACAACAGGACTAGGCGGCAGACAGGAAGCAGGAGACATCCCGGGCGGCACGAGGAGGGGTCATCCGGGGGGAGGCAAGTGTCAGGGGACAGGGATTCTCAAGGTGA
>JAABNY020000136.1:4990632-5007287 GCA_015164015.2 Brevimyrus niger | reverse complement strand
TACTACGCTAGGCCTATAATGGATTCGAGTAGCCTAAACACAATCATCTGCGGTTCAAATAAAGATATATCTATATGAACAAATAAACAGAAAATCCCGGATACAGGAGGCAATCAATCGCCTGTGACTACCTTATAGCTACCTTACGTTTAGTTGCTTTCATCTTTATGTAAATTATGTCAAGGAAAACGCGAACGACAATAGGATAACTAATGTCCGAAAGCGTGGGACCTCACGCGCTTTAAAGGGACCACGGCGGCGTATCTATGGTTACCCAGAATCAACAAGTGCCTGGCGGGGAAGCTCGAGGTGGAAGCTTTAGCTGGTTCAGATTAGTTAGATCGCTACCTCAAACTAGCCACGTTATTTTTTATTTTGCATAGATTTTTGAAGAAATACCCATAATGGATTCGCACAATGGCGGTGACATGACAGATAAAGGGGCAAGTCACGCATTTAATCATCTAAGCCAACAAAGTGACAGTAAGGACGTCAGCTCACGCGCAGCAAAATCTAACACGAGAACTAGACTTATTCAGACCGCTGCCCCCATGGAGAACATAAAGGAGATACAGGTTTGTTTTTCATATATAACGCCTACTATTTTGTTTATGTACGTCCTTCTTTGCCAAGTGGGATGGACTTCGTAGCTTAAGTAAACAGCGCATTAAAAGTTTTGATGTTGATCGGTATCGAGAGCTGGAATCCGTTGAACAACCGCACAGTATTCTTTCCACTTTTGCATGCCCTCTGTCGATTCCACTCAATTATTTACTATTAAGCTTTTCGCATGTATTTAAACAGGCGTTCAATATCCGTGTAATGCTCACGACAATCACACATTGACAATTAATTACAATGGACCATCGACTTACGAACTCAATTCGTTCGCAAGGGCTGGTCGTAACTCAAGTTGGTCGCAAAGTGAAGACTATTTTTCCCCATAGGAAATAAAGGAAATACCCATAATGCCTTCCAAACCTCCCAAAGCACCCCTTACCTAACCCCTCCATAATAAAAGGTGGTAGAATGTGCGTAATTTACCAGAAACTACGAGGTCTGCATTTATAGGCCGAGCTTTTTCACAAATTATAGCCTCAGATATATAGACTATAACCTACCATCTGCATTTCGTTTACCCACACTAATAGCTTTTCTACCTCGATTAACTCTTGATCGTGACTTACTAATTTGAGTAACACCTTTGCAACCCTAGCTTCCTTATACAAATCTTTTCTTTGTAAGATTGTCGAGATGGTGGCTTTCGAATTCCAGAAGTACATATTAGCGAGATCAATCACACGAATGCCACTCATATTTCTGCACAATTTTCTTGTTCTTTTCGATTCATTGCTTTCTTAGCTTCTTAATTAGCTTCTTTTTTAGCGTTTTGGGGGGCCCTTCTGATAGCAATTAGCGAAATTAATCATATAAAGCACTGAACTGACTGAAACTACGTCCACAAGCAGGCGTATCTGGGCTCAGGCTGACGCCTTTCGGGTATCTCTTCGTTTACATCCACACAAGCGGATACACGTTTTAGACTCGACCGGCATTCGAATCGTAACTCAAGACTTTGGTCGCAAGTCAAAAATAAAATTTTGATCTTAACCCAAGTTATTCGTAGGTCAGACCGGTTGTAACTCGAGGGCCCACTGTACTTTAATTAACGGAGCTCCAAAAGTTTGGATACTAAGCTTACGGAAACTGACAGTATCGGAGTTGTTACCGACATGTTTTTAAAAACATGTTTTTATCTAATCAATGTTATTTGGGTAATATGTTCACAGGTCTAAGAGCAGGGGCATACACCTGCTGTTGCACTGTTGCCCCCTCCCCCCATGCATCTGTCCCCTTTCATACAACTTTGGCCCCAGAATTTCACTGTGCTCCTTGGAATACATGTAACAATAAAACGTGAAGTTTGCAATAAGGTTAGTGAAGGATTAAAGGATTCATTTCTATCCAAACATCCATCCATCCATCTTCTGTAGGCCTACTTGCTTGTCCTGTTCAGGGTCATAGGAGGCCCAGGCCCATGGGAATTAGACACAAGGCCCTCAGGCCTGCAGTTACTTATTAAGCTGAGTGATCTGTTACTGAGAGCTAGTTGCTCTTTGTCCACAGATGTGGGCTCTGCAAAGGGAACTCACCCATTTTGTGCATCATTCATGCACCGGATCCTGGGGAACATGTGCCTTTCAGCGCCTAAATATGTAGGCCTAGGTACAGACTCTATGAAAATATGTAAATTTCTTTTAATTAGCTTTGGATACTGAAGTCAAACAATTTTGCCTTTGTCTTTTAAAGTTATTTAGGTGATTTGCAGAATCTGGGGCTACGGTCACACTGCCATGCTGAAGTGACTCAAATCGGATTTTTTTGCCTTAATGTGACACAGATCTGATCTTTTTAGGGCTTTGTGGACACGCAAATCTTTTCAAATCAGATTTGTGTCACTTTCATATGTGGTACAAAATCTCATACGTATCCGATTCGCGGCCATGCGACCTGAATGTGAACGCTCAGATCGAAATAAATGTGGCAAACGAACGTGGCTACAATGCCAAAGAAAAATAAAGAGCCTGAAGTCAAAGTTTAAGGAGGCAAAACACTCGAATCAGCAGCGGTCATGGCCACAGAAGGTGCCAATTTTACGACTAGCTTTTACCCGTGTAAAAACGTATCAATGTGCGCATGTGTGACGTTTCGGTGGACCGATGCGTTCAAATTACAGTCAGATACAGGTCACTTGTAGTTATGAATGTGAACCGTCAAGATAGACAAATCCGATCTGAGCAAAAAATCGGAATTGAATGAATTGATGTAGCTGGCAGTGTGAAAGTAGTCTGAATGGTAATTTTATGTATGTGTGCTGTGAAAAGTTGTATCATTAGATTTTAGTATTTGTGTTACTTTATAACACAATGAAACTTTGACAAAGGTAGGTTGTGTAATAAAGCAACAAATAGAAACAAGTGCGACACCAAGTGACCAAACCAGACCACTTCAGGCATAAAAATAAAAATTCAACCCGAATATGCGGCGATACACCCAATATGTAAACGCGAACTAGGGAAAATTCTGTGAACGGCAAGGGATTCGATTTATATATTTTTTTCTTTTAAACTATTGGGGACTGTAATCCTCTGAAGAAAAATAATTTTGCTGCAACCATGTGGGAATTACAGAGACAAACGCACTAGCCAGTCAATTGGTATTGAATATCAGTTTATAAAACCGAAAGAATTAAATATAATTAAATTCAGTTAATAATTGGCTTATGCTCCAAGATCATCAAAGAGCGCCACTCAGCAACTGCCCAAGGCAGTACAGCTGTGATTAAATATTTCTGAAAAGGAAAATAAGTAAACCTCTTTATTGTTCAAAGACAGCAAATTCCATGTTTGTAGTACAGCTCTTTTCAGCGTGTAATACATATCATCCTTAATGTGGAAGGTGGTAGTGAATTGTGCTGTGGGCATTATTAACTGTTAATTATCCATGACAGTAGAAATGCGAACAATCCTCAAGTCCTTCTGTAGACATAATTTAATTTAAGGCTGTACCCAATATAATATCACTGTCAGTCGAATATTATCGCTGTTTATACTTGAAGTCTATTATATGCATATTTGGCTTGTTTTTCATATACTGTTTTTTCCCCAAAATTCAGAATAACCACTTGCCCAAAGGATAGCAAAGTGCCTTTTGGATAAAGAGCAGGTTTTATGCACTTAATCACCGTGGCTGAACTGGCCATCTGGCACCCCAGCCATTTTCCCAATGCAATGGGCTACCAGAATTTATCATGGGGGCCCCTGAAGCCCAGGGCAAGAGACTGTCGGAATGACAAAATTGTGTGTCTGCCAATTGTAGCCTAGCTGTAGGTAAATGTACCCTTTAGGGTACAGAAATAGGCTCAGGAACATTTGGTGACATTTGGGGTACATTAATGTTGTTTGCACCTTAGGGAACAAAACTGTATCTTTTTTCTGACATTGCAATCATGGTCCTGGAGGATCCGTCTGCAACACAACTTCCCTGCTCAAACATACTTATTCAGCTCACCAGTGAATTACCAGGTTGAGTAGATGTGTTTTTTTTACATACTTTTTGCGTTATTGTGTTAACAGGATAAGTGTCTGATGTCGCCCTCTTATATCATTACGTGCTGCTGCGTTCATTTTGATATTTTGATGTTTGTCTCAAAAAAAGTTCTAGATTTTCACCCACAGAATGTGTCTGCAAGTTTGAAAAAGATCCACCAAAATGCATTGATGAATTGCAGTAAAAATATCAAATGCCTAAGGCTGGCCTTCTCTTTGCTTACTTCAGTTTTGATGCAATTCGCCTCAAAATTTGAACATTTCCAGATTGTCACCAAGACAATGTGTCCACAAGGATCCCTCAGATACTTTTAGAGTTCACAAGTGTGTTCACAAGTGTGTTCACGAGATCAAGTGTCTTCTACTGCTGCCTTTTCCTTCTCTTGCTGCTTTAATCTAGGGGCAATTTCTCTCAGAATCAAATCAGGTGTAGATCTTCATCCATATAATATTTATGTGAAGCAGGCATAAGATCCATCAAATACTTTTTCACATATTGCACTTACAATGTCAAATGTTGTTTGCTTTCACCATTCCCTTAGCTGTCACTAAGTTGGGCTGCTTCAATTCTGGGGTGATTTTGTGTCTTCCTACTGGAAAGAGACTTTTAAAATATTTATTTAATTATTCCTCTAATGAGAAAGGGTCTGTGGTGGCAGAGGTGGTGGACTGGTCCTAAAAACAAATATATTCCTCATACCGGGAATATATCAATATGCTATTACCACACCAGTTTCCATTAAAATTTGTGTTTTTAGCGTCATCTCCTGATGAGAGGAGGCCGTATGAGGAAACGCTGATGCTTCATGCCGGCCAGTAGATGGCAATAAAACTTCATAATTTTTATTTGAAACGAAGCGCTGTGCGTTGCCTTTTCAGACGAGGTAGCATCATGTTTGAACCGCGACCCAGTTCTTACCATGCCAGCTCAGTCCAGACCCCGTATCGGGAATGGGTTTAAATGAACGCTATGATTAAGCGCGCAGTGCGCTCTGCAATTTGCGCCAATCAATGCCTATGGCATAATTCTGATTGGATGTTCCAGTTGATTTTAAATTAAGCGTCTGTGGTTTGGTTTATCGGATTGGTTGAGTGTTCGCTAGTTTGGCGGTAAGCATTTGCAGACCCAAGACCCGTTTATATGGGTTAATTGTATGACTGGGGCAGAAACATCTAATCGTGGATCAGCATAGGATCTTAGTGGTTTTAAAATGCATTTCCAACTCTGCCTTTCAGAACTTGCCGCGACCCAAATTTAGGTCGCGACCCATGGGTTGGCAATCGCTGAGCTAGCCGGTTGTAAAAAAGAATGAAGACGAAGTCAGTATAGCCCATCCAGGTAAATTTAAAGGCGGAATGGATGAAAATAGTACTGTACTAGCTTTCAGCCATCCAAGTCTTGAAAATCTTTCTCAGAGCAATGAAGCAGTGATATTAAGGACCAAAGCCAGGGCTACACATGGTTTCACATAATAAATGTTTATCCCGTAGCTAGTGGATGGACAGTGATTTTTTTCTGTGTTTCTTATGTAAACTGTTCTTATGTAACGATTTTGGTGGTTCTGTTGATCATCTTTCAGAAATACTATGTATTCCTTAAAATGTATATGTATTTATTATATATTTTACTATATAAATAAATAAAGATTATGATTATCATTATTATTATTATTAGCAATAACGATTATAATAATTCATGATAATATCAACAACAATGACAATAATAATGATAATAATACAGGATAATAATGATCAATAATTGCAGGATAATATAATATTGTAATATAATAATCACACAATCTATTTCAAACACTCCCTGTCTTCATTACTCAGTTAAGAATATGTGAAATAAATTAAAGCATGAATATGTAAAATTATAAAAGACATCAGTAGTTTTACTATACTTTGACAGCAATTGTTGTATGCTGTTTGAAGCAGCCTGTGCATTTGCTAGCTGAGTATGCCCTGTGTTACGCATCCTCTGGTCCCCCCTCTATTATTCAAAGCAGCTCTTCTTACTCTGTTTCGCCAAATGACTGTAGAACTCACTCTAGACTTTATGAACAATTGATTACCATGCTCTTTGTAACACAAAGATTGCAGTACTTTGTCAAGTAGCTTTTTTTAACATTGTGTTTCTGAAAAGTGCCACAACAATCATCCCTAGTGTTGACAACATTGAAGCAGTCTTACTTCCTCTGGTATTTTACAATAAATTAAGCTTTGGGGGGGCATTTTTAAACTATTATAATTATTAATAGTTTTAATTATATGTGTTACATTGTATGTGTGTTGAAAGTTAAAGGCTTTCATGTAATAATGTGAGGGTATTTGAGGAACCATACAAAAACACGGGGAAAATGCAACCCACATATAGAAGTCATGCTTCTCTCCATCCATTGTGCTGCTTGCTTTACAAAATGGCAAAATAGATTTGTAGTATATTTTAGTCACTTCCGTAATAATGAACTCTAATGAGCCCTGAGTTCCGTGGATGAATTCTGTAATGTGATAGGAGTACTTCTGATAATCGCCTGGTCAGTTGGTAGACACACAATACGTTAGTGTGCTTTTTGTAAGCTAATAGAATTAAAGCTGGAAGGTTTATGATGTCAGGAGTTGTTATGGCAATTAAGAGGGCATCCGCTAAGGAGACCTCGCTGAGTATGAAGCGGAGATGCTGCAACTCAGGCCTGATCATCTGAACAAGATAAGCCTCATCACAGGGACCTACCAGGAGCTAAAGGTATTGGGAAGTGGCACGGTGAATCACGTCATGTTGTAAGCATCAAATTTAATATAAGGAATGACAGCGATCTGCCTTTACAACATGATGTCTTATGATTTCCTATCTATCTATCTATCTATCTATCTATCTATCTATCTATCTATCTATCTATCTATCTATCTGTCCATCCATCCGTCCACCTGTCTGCCAGTCCATCCATCCATCCATCCATCCATCCATCCATACACTTATAAAATAACACAGTGAAATGTTTTGACACTCAAGACACAAGAAGAAGCTGCTCTTGAAGAAGACCAATGTGGACAGTGGCACCATACTTATAGCAAAAACTGAAAGTAATCAGATGACGTTAATAAGGAAAGTGAAGCCTGAAAAGGTGGAAACATGGTTACATGTGAAGACAAATTTTATGACCAGAGGACAGGAAGCTAACTTCATTCCTGATGGTGAAGACATGGCGGTTATAGGCAGCTTTTTATAACTTGGAGCAGTCATGAAGAACAAAGGATCCAACAGTCAAGAATGACTGACACTTGGCAGAGCTGTGATGAAGCACTTAGGAAGAATCTTCAAAGGATCTGACTGTCTGATAACACAAATCAGAACCTGGCACCTTCTCTCTAACTGCTCATGCATGTGAGAACTGGACTGTGAACTATGCTGCTGCCAAAGGTTTTGGATTGTAAAGGAAACAGCTGTATAGTGTAATGTTGGGTTAAATTCTATAAAGCTCAGTCAACATATTATTAGTCATGAACAGGACTTATAATTTTTATTCAGGTATACTTCGTTATACTGTCCGTGTTACTGACAGTTTCTAAAAAACTAAGTATTTACATTGTAGTATTGCTACTTTTGATACTACAAAATTGCTACTTTGTAGTATTGCTACTGGTTCAATTGTCAGGTATACAAGGGATTAGACGATACAGAAAATGGTATTGTAGGGGAAAAACAGGAGTCAAAGCATACAGTGGAATTAGCTGGTTGTGAAGCATCGGATGAGTGCACGAGCACAAATCGTCACCCAGCAACCATTTGCTTTTTCCGGTATTATCGGGTTTTCAGGCAGCTGTGGCGGGCCTTTCTTGGTGCTTTATACCACATACACATGTTTGCTCCTCTCTGAGGATAAATATCCCTGATTGCCAGCTCATGTCAGCTCTCTCTGTGCCTTCCATCTCTTTGATGAGGGATTTGACGGCGGCCTGAACTTTTAAAAGCTGCATTCAGCTCAGGTATCCTCAAGTGCTTTCGATTTTCACCCCTTTATTTATGAAGTGGCCCCGAGTTTGGCTTTCAGTAGCTCTGATGTCCCTTGGAAATGCAGCCAGAGTTGAACTTTAGGGCTACAGCGTGAGTGTAATTCCATCTGAGAGGGAAGATGTCGTTTGGCCACTTCATACTGTTGATGGGAGACAGAGTCCACAGTTAATTGGATTGCCTGAATATGCAGTAGTGATTTTGGGATGCACATGGAACCAGATATGCCAAGACACTTGCAATTGAATTATGCATAAGTTTTTTTTTTATATATTTATTATATAATTCTGTTTGTGACAAAACAGATTAGGGAAATAATAATAAAAAAAAACTATATTACAGTAAACTAACCAGATACTCACAAGTAGCTCAACTGAACAATCCGAAACTAAGCTAATTTAGAGAATCCTTGCAAAATCAGACAGTTCATGTAGCCTACTATGTGTGATTTTAGAACAATAAAAAAAAAATCATTCTATGTTTGTTTATCAGTTCTGGATGGGTGCGAGAACCCCAAAAGGGCACAGATTGTATCTGGCTGCCTTTAAACAATGCCTGGCTTTAAAAGGCCAGGAGGACTGAGCTATTGAATTATTTTCCCTTGTATGTTTTGTACCTATTCTGACATTATATGACTAGAACCCCTGCAGTGTTAATATGGTATGTTCTGACTTAGGTCAAGGGAAAGACTATATGAAGTCTTGTAAGTGGGGAGCAGAGAGGGTCTGTAGAGGGGGTACAGACGACAAGACAAGTGGTTTGTTGAGGGTTTTTTTTGGTTTTGTTTTTTTGGAGTGCTCCATATTTTGTGATTTTTTTTTTCTCTGCAATATCATGTGCACTAAACACACCCACTGCATACGTTCATTTTGTTTACTATAATTTTTTATAACATTGCTTTTCTCTGGGGGTTAGTACTGCTCCCTCACACCTCTGGAACTTGTGTATGAGTCTCCACCAGGGTCCCGTGTGTGTGGAGTTTGCATGTTCTCCCTTGGAGGTTCTCCCCTGGAGGTTCTCCCCGGGTTCCCACTGGTCACTCAGTCCAAAAAAATGCTGAGATTAATTGGAGTTGCCAGATTGCCCATAGATGTGCATGTGTGAGTGAATGGTGTGTGGCTGTGCCCTCTGATGGGTTGGTGTGCCATCCTGGGTTGTCCCCTGCCTTGCGCCCATAGCCTAAGAGAGAGGCTCTGGACCCCCTGCAGCCCAGAATAGGACAAGCATTTTCAGGAAATGGATGGATGCTAATCGCTAGTGGCACACATACACCCACATCTCTCCCATCTTGACTTTTCGTTGTAGCTCTGTCAATGTTATTGATGATAGATACTTTCTCCTGTGGGGAAAAAGTTTTTTTGTTTATTCCATCTTGCTCTCCATGAGACACTCAAACAGGTGACAGCATGATTGGGGGGAGTTGCCGCCCAGGTTTGGCCAGTGTATCGTGCCCCTGGAGTATTTTGGGGTTACAGTTTTTGCTCAGGATCCCGAAAGTAGCATGAGTCAGCTAAACCTGGGATTCAAACAAACAACCTGTAGATCATCAGTATGGGGTCTTAACCTGCTGAGTCACATGCCGCCCTTAAATCATTATTTCTGGTTCTTGATTACATATGTTTGCACAGTAAAAATGTATGTATAAGGAAAGTCAAATATTTTCTTTGCTTATTGATTTATGGCAGGGTTCCATTCCAATTCCGTTCTGCAGCACAGTTGCAGATTTCCCTGCTCAAACACACATACTAAATCTGGTAATTACCTGATGAGCTGAATAAGGTGTGTATGAGCAGGGAAATCTGCAAACTGTGCTGTGGACTGACCCTCCAGGACCGGAATTATGGTGCCCTAATTTATGGTATGTGCTTTTCTACCTTCTCTAGATGTTTTGCAGTATAGATACTGTATTTGCATATATAGTCTTTCTCTCACGAGGCTGACCTGGAAATGTCATTGGCAAACGTATGGATGGATGGCAATAGGGTCATAAATAAACAAAGGGAATTATGCTGATATACGTATTACTGTTATAAATAAATAGATGGAGCTACTGAGAACACTTGGTCTGAAAATAATTGTTGTTCTGTCTGCCACCGTTTAATTTTAGACAAATAATTAACAACCCCATAATAAGAAGCAGCGAATCTGTGACTGTAAACAAACCAGGTCATTTATTGTCTTAGGTATTTATTATCAGGCCTTTTGTAGGGATTACCAAACCTAACTGGAGCGCTCAGCGTTCAAGCACGACATCTCAGTCTTCGGAAAACTTAACAGGGGGCACCAGGCTTCTTTTTCAGGAAAACATTCCTTATTTTACTGCTCTGGAATTTCTGGTTGTTAATTTAAATACCGCAGAGAAATAGGAATTATTGTAAAGAAGAACAAGACATGATTTCATACTAATACAAAGGATTTCCCTGGGATGTGTGTTATTTGTCTGCTCCATGACTTGGGAGCACTGTAATGAAAAACTAAATGATAGACCCATATTACAGGGCTTTAAATAAGTGAGCAGAATGTCTGGAGGAATTACCAACTAGAACTGGCTATTTGAGTAGAGGGGGGCAGGAAACAACAGGCGGGGAAAAGGGAGATCGTGATGAAGGTGGGAGATCGTGATGAAGGTAGGAGATCGTGATGAAGGTGGGAGATCGTGATGAAGGTAGGAAATCGTGATGAAGGTCACAGATGGGGAAAAGTGAGAGAGGAGCATGAGTACAGAGGTGGTAAGATGGGTTGGCTGGTGGGCTGATTCACTGTAGAGGGTCAGGACCAAAGCAAACTTGGTAAAGGTACAGAGGGCCAGGAAAGCCTGCAAGATGCTTAGGGCTACATAGCATCACCATCATGTCTCAGACAGGAAAGGCAAGGGGCAGGTTAGTCCACCAGATGACTGGAGCATTGATAGGTACTTAGGTTGCCTTGGTGGACAAGTGCCTGTGGAGAGAGATGGATTAGGTGGAGAGCAGGTGAATGGAAAAACGTTGAGAGAAGACAGGCAGCTGCAGATATTGATGCTGTCGGAAACAGTGGGCTTCTGCTTTTCCAGCACTGTCCGGCAGGGGATAAACAGCATGGCAGAGAGAACAACTGAGAAATTCTCATACAGTAGTTATAAGGGGAGGCTGACTTATTGGAAGTGATGGGATGGCGGATACAGGCTGTATTGGGAAAATTAACAATCGTTTTCCAAATGGCTTCCTGCAGCAAAAGCTGAAGGAGGAACGGGAGATGAAACGCGCCCAACTGGATGGCAGACATGACTACGTGCTCAGCATCGTGGCCTCCTGTGTTGGGCTGGAGAAGGTGGATGTGGAGGATGCCATTCTGGAGGGCACTCAGGTGAACCTTCCGTTAGCTTACTGCACGCTAAATTGCTAATGGAAGTTAACTGTGCATTACATGGTATGGAAGTAACTGTGCATTAACTGTGCATTATACAACATGGAAATTAACTGCATTATACAGTATGAATATTAAGTGCGTATCATACAGTATGTGCATATTATACAGTATGGAAGTTAACTGCCTGTTATGCAGCATGGAAGTTAACTATGCATTGTACAGTATGAATTTTGGGACCTTAAACGTGTAGGAAATTATCAAAATGATCTGACGCTATGACCTTGAAATGTTATTGGTTTGGAGTAAATTTGCCTCTGTTGCTGATATTTCTTCGTCAAACCATCATTGTGACTATGTATGGCCACTTACATTGCTGCAGTGTTTCTTATTGTAACTTTTCTCAGATTGACCGAATGGAGCGTTTCTTTGCTGCTGGAGGGCTGCCTCACATCATCTTCTATTATCAGGATGTGGAAACACCAGAAGCAGGTAATAAACGTTGCACATAAATCATATTTTGCTTTTTGCGCAAAGTATGAAGAGCTGTGGCTTCGTCATCTCTGACAAAGCGGAGAGGCATCTTTTTGAGCTTAGAGCTCGAAATGCTTCCTAGTCTGGTTTCGAGCACAAACCCATTCTTTGTTCCTGACAGCAGCAGCTCCGTCCCTCATCAGAAACAGGAAGGCTAAAGTGTTCGTGACCGATGGCCGGGATGTAACGCTGAGTGGGGTCTGTGTGTTTTTCACAAGGACAAACATGTCGAAAGCGGTCACCTCGGAGAACGTGCACAGGGTAAGACTCCGATCAAACCTTCTTGGTTACAGTGTGCCAACACATGCACATCGTGTTCAGTATGGAAAAGAAACAATTTGTGTTGAATTTTTGATTATTCTATTTTTAAATGAACTTCATTGTTAGCCATATTATTGGAAAAAAAAATAATTGCTATTTAAATGTACATTATTGCATGTTTCCCAACCATTCAAAGATAGATGGGGGTTTAAATCCCACCCATCCCTTCTTTTTTGCATACAAACTAAAGTTGTATGCTAACTGAATTGTGCGATGACCATTTACTAAGCATTTTGTACAGCCTCAGTAGCTGACTCACTGTGCCTATCGCTCATGTCATACTCACAATTAGCTAGCTAGGGTTCAATGATGTATAATCCCTTTGAGTTTGTTTGCTCAATCATCTCTGTGTTCTGATTGGTTCAGAGCTACTGCTACCTAAATGTTGCCAGTAATGGTTATCCAGCATCTTTTAGCAGTTAGCTTGTCCATTACCATGTGACAGAACATGTGTTCTTCCTGTTCTTTCGTGTTGTCAGTGTCAGTGAGGCGTGATTACACATGCATGTCTATTCGCGTGTGATTATGCCGTCTCCTGACAAGGCGAATCTGCAGTCTTCTATGTCAGATTTATATTTCATATTTTATATCATTTCAGAGAAAGGAACCACCTCTGTGATTTTTTTTCTAATTCCATGCAGTTATTTGTTATGTTTTTGGATATTTAGATCTTGAAATAGTGAATCTATTTTTCTTAATAACCAAAAAAGTTCCAACTTGTCTTATCTTGTCCTACAGGAAGTCAACTTCAACATGCTAGACACCACAGAGATGGGTTTGCTGAAGAGTGTGGAGCAGCTGCTGTCAGAGATATTCATTCCTGCCATGAGGAAGATGGATCATGGATGGGGGGAACTGGCCAGCCCCCAGACCCTCACCGTCCGCCAGGACTTCCTCAGTTCCTTGGATAACTTTGTGGCTGTACTCGGCGGAGCCCAGGAGAGCCTTATGGAGAAGGTGATCTTCATACGTCCTCGGCGAATTACTGAAGAGCTGCTGAGGAACGGAGTGTCTGATAATTTGTTGAAGATGTAGCTGGAGCCAACTGGAACTTACCATATTGTTCCCACTGAGTATCTCATAGATTGACATTTTTATAATGTAAACAGGAAGTAGAAGCACCACCTTTACTGTAGATAGGTCAAGTGAAACAATTGTATGCATAAAATATAAAGATAACACTGCTGGCTATGTCCTGCAGGGAATTTTGGTCATATATTTTAATATTTTAATATTTTAATATACATACAGAAGAAAGGCAATGTGTCATCAAGGTCCATTAAACTTGGAGAACAAGTGTGGTTCTTTGAGTTTTTCATCCATCCATCCATTCATTCATCCATCCTTCCATACATTCATACATACATACATACATCTTCCCACCACTGGTCACGGTTGTGAGGAGCTCTTTAATCATACTGTGAAATAAGACTGTGAATACCATTTGCCTATTTATCTGTTCTTTAATTGTCACAAAATAAGAAAACTTCCAGAATTTTTTGGACCACTGTGATGTATTGTCTTTTAGGTCAATCTAAAACCATGTGACTCATATGACTTGAAGACACTCAAAGGACCATCTGACTACACAGCTGTGGCCAACAGCACAGAAGCCCTGGAGAAGATTGAAGCCTGTATGAAAGTGTGGATCAAGCAGATCGAGCAGGTAAAGCCGTCTCCGGGACATCGTTGTGGGTGAATCCCCGACTGGGTCCAGTGACAGGTCTGGTCGGTGTGTCCAGGTGTTGGCGGAGAGCAACCAGCTGAGGAAAGAAGCGGATGATCTGGGCCCACGTGCTGAGCTGGACCACTGGAAGAAACGCATGTCTCGATTCAACTATCTCCTGGAACAGCTGAAGAGCCCCGACATAAAGGCGGTGGTTGGTGTTCTAGTGGTTGCCAAGTCTAAAATGATCAAAGTGAGGAAACTTCCTGAAGATCCCATCTCTTATTTTAATCCACATTTTATTGCTCTGTGTTTCCATTAATGCATGCAAAATATTTTATTGTATTTTACACTTCCTGCTGTTTGGACTGTAAATGTTGCCAACTTATTATTTACCTGACCTCTCACCTGTAGTCCTGGAGAGAGCTGGACGGCAGAATCACAGATGCAGCCAACGAAGCCAAAGACAACGTGAAGTATCTATACACCCTGGAGAAGTTCTGTGACCCTTTGTATAATAGTGACCCGGTATGTATGTAGAGGTGGCCATCCAATTGTCCTAGTTTCTTGAGTATTATATTTCATTATGAAAAAATATAACTGGAAAGCTCCATAGAGGCCCATCGCAGCCACCAAAACATCTGCTTGTACAAATATCTGTTTAGCTGTCCATCTTCTACGTAGTTCTCTTGGTCTCGACCACGGCTGAACCTGAAGCAGAAAGAGGCACATTACAGGGTTCATGGATTTTTTAATGCGTAACATCATAACCGTTCCTGTATTTCACTCTGTTACTATATGTGTTCATGATTTGTACTTGAGTAATAACTGTTACTATTTTACTTGGGCCTCGTCAAGAAAAGTGTTACGGGAACTTCTAACTCTGCAAAGCACAGCACGGGTGGGATTCGAACCCCCAACTCTGGAGGTGTCTGCCACCTGGCCACCTGTTCAACATTCAGTGCAATTACTGTACTGTTTTTTTGTTTTTTAATGTTTTAATTGAAAAGGTCTCAATGGTGGATGCAATTCCTAGCCTCATCAATGCCATCCGGATGATACACAGTATTTCCTGCTATTACAATACTTCAGAGAAGATCACCTCGCTATTTGTGAAAGTAAGTGCCCCGCACCTGTTTAACGTACCCCTCACTGCCCTGGAAATACTGTAAATCCAATTAAAGATGATGGTTTGTGGTTTTTCCATAGGTGACGAACCAAATGATAACGGGGTGCAAAGCCTACATCACGAATAACGACACGGCCACTATCTGGGAGCAGGACCAGAACGCTGTAGCTGAGAAACTGAAAGCTGCCATCCGTTTAAATGAGGTATTAACAACATGACTGGGATCTTCCTGTTTGGGATCTGAGAAGTTTTTATGGATTTTTTTTGCCATTATTAGATGGTCTGTTACACAAAGGTGTGGATGGTTAGGAGTGTTTGAGCATGTGAAAGAATAGGACCATTCTTTTTTGTTGTATATTATATATTTATGTATTTTATTAACATTTTTCTATTAAATGTTTGCTATATGAAGGTCAAACAAAAATACATTGTAAGGGTGTCTTTTGGGGTTCTTGCACTATGAGCCATTTAGTCCTTTTGCTTAACCCATCATTATGTGGTGACATGGTCATCTTTAATGTAAATCACTGGATGGGAACACCAAGTTCTTATCTAAATGTAACCTGAATATCTCAGTATCTTCTGGTTCTTGAGACATATAAACAAAATCAGAAATATGTCATATAGTCATTTGTCATGCCATAACGTTGAAGAATTTAAATATGCAAAACAATATGTACAATGTGTAAATAAATATGTACCATTGCCTACTTGTTGGGTTAGTGCTAAAAGTCTTATCCGATGTTAAATGAACATGCAACACATTAAACACAGAGGTGATTTAAAGAGCAACATTTGAATAACAAAATGAGTATGTTTTCCTTTATTTCCAATAGGAGTATCAGAAATGCTTTCATAAAACAAAGCAGAAGCTGGAAGAGAGTCCATCGGAACGTCAGTTTGACTTCAGCGAGATGTACATCTTCGGAAAGTTTGACACTTTCCAAAGACGCCTCAACAAGATCCTCGCCATGTTCCAGACCATCACGACATATTCGGCCCTGCAGGACTCCAAGATCGAGGGCTTGGAGACCATGGCCACGAGGTTTCAGGTGAATTTTTAAGGGAAAAAAAAGGACACCTCTCCGGATGTCTGGCCTCACAATCGGTCTGAAGCATCAAGTGTTAAATAAGGTCCAGCCGATGTCACCGTGTCCATTACAGTGCGAGAGCGGAAAGTAAACAGGCATTTTTGTAAATGTGACGAGAGCTCAGGATTTCGGCCGTCGCTGCAGATGTGGCTGCGGTTTCATGTTTCAGCACAGTGGCCGGATGCTAATTTGCCCTCCAAGCGTTTTTATGTTTTTCTGTTCTCTTTGCTTCCATTACTGGACAGACGACAGAAATGCAGCAAAAATGGGAGGTAATTTAAACTTTAGTGTCAATTTTAATGAAATGCCCTTAATAACCAGTGAGACTGGGCCGACTGTGCCTTCCACTTTCCATCCACCCACTCATTAATCCATTTAGCTGTTCATCCATGTATCCAACTTCTAACTGCTTACCCTGGACAGATTCATGGGTGGTGGTGAGGGGGGG
>JAABNY020000136.1:4978207-4990532 GCA_015164015.2 Brevimyrus niger | reverse complement strand
GGGGAGGGAGGGGGGGGGAGCACAGGCCACAGCACTTGGTACACCCTGGCTGCAATGGGGGGTAAACCATTAAAAAATTATTATATAACATCTCACTAGTCAAAACTATATGATCTCCAAACTATTACAATTGGAAGTTATGTATTGTACAAGTTAACTCTTAAGATTATGGACATATTACGTATATTTTGAGCAGTTTCCACATGTGAAGAAGAAAAGTTTTCTGATGTTGAGCAAGCTGTATCTGTAATTTAGGGCTGCTCTGGAATGCGGAACTGTGTTAGTCTATTTAATCCCAGTGTAAACAGAGCAACAAAAGTCACATTTGACACACAGGAAGTCAGGACACCAGGAGATGACTATAGGAGTCCATATAAAGCCATATTTTTAGAACCTCAAAAATTCTAATGAAGCAGATCTCAAACCTCTTGGCATTTGCAGTTTTCTATTTCGGTGCCTATTGTTCTGCACATGATCCGTCAGCTGCATGCTGATATGCAGAAATCCTGTCCAACAGGCTTTACATTTTAAGAAACTTATTTGCATTCACCACCACCAACCAGATCCTATCACTTATTATTTTTTTGGGGTTGTTCAAATGAAATATTTAAAGGTTTAAAAAAGAAAATACGTTTTTTTTGTACTCTGCTTGTATCATTTAATAATTTGACTCTTGATGTATTTAAACAAATTCAAAATGACTATGGGTAACCTTAGGACTAGTTAAGTTACTTATAAGTTGGGATTTGTTCCTGTGTTGTCATTGTAACACCTACATAAAGAGCTGTACTTTAGAGGAGTACAGATGATTGTTATTCATAAACATCTACATCCTATTGATTTCTACATGCTATTGATTGATTTGTAATATACTGAATATTAGTAGGAAGCTGTCGATCTTATACAGGGTTCTCAGGGACCTGCAGACAGGCCAAGTTTTTGCTCCCTCCAGCTCCGAATAAAAAAAAGCTGGGAGGGAGCAAAAATGTGGACTGTCTGAGGGTCCGAAAGACCCGATTGTAAAACCCGTTATAGTACTTAGAGAAGGATGAGAAATGTAGCCATGGGATTTTAACCATGTTGTTTGGCTTTCAGAGTATTGTTTCAGGAATGAAGAATAAAAAATACAGTTTCCTGGATCAGAGAAGAACTGACTTTGAACAGGACTATGAAGAGTTTTGTAAAGAAACCAGTGAACTGCATGTAAGTTTTGAGTTAGTAGAAAAAACTGATCAAATGTTGTTCATATATGTAATGCTTACTGTGTTTCTTAATGCTTGCATTTCTACAGAATCAACTGAAGACCTTTATGGAAAACACATTTGATAAAATACAGAACACCGAAAGAGCGCTGAATATCTTAAAGAATTTTGAAAGGTATACAGAACAAAAACTTGAAATGAGGCGACTATAATCTGAGCCATTCTAGAACCTGCAGTGTCACTTAACACTTCCTTAGAGTATTAGGAAATATCTTGTACCTTGTATGTCAACTGCTTGTCTCTTCAGGCTTGGAATCCCAGGTCTAGGAATTGATGAGAAGTATCAAAAGATCCTCCAGAACTATGGGCGGGACATTGAGATGGTTTCGAGGATTTATAACAAGCAGAAGAATGAGCCCCCCATCGGCCGCGACCTGCCCCCCATTGCGGGCAGAGTCCTGTGGGCCCGTCAGCTTTACCGCCGCATTCAGGACCCCATGGAGACCTTCCAGCAGCAGCGGGGGGTGCTGGCCACGGCCCAGGCCAAACTCATCATCCACAGCTACAACAGGCTGGCACAGGTTCTGCTGGAGTTTGAGGTTCTCTACCACCAAGCCTGGTTCAGACAGGTGGGACTCCACCACTCCTGCTTTGGCTTCTGTTCAGTTTGGCTTTTTGGATTCATTTATTGTACTCTAGATCTGAGCTTGCATGCTGTTATATGAAATAAAAAATAATGACTGCATAAGGATTACATAAAAGTAAGGTGTTTTTTACTCTTGTTAAATAAAGAATTTGGTAAAGTGGGGTGAGACTTCACTGCATATTCTACTTATTTTTATAGAAGCACATTATTAATATTATTATTACATTTACTGTCAGATTTATTAAGCAGATTTTTCATCATAATAAAATGTAATATTTCACATCAGGGGGCTCCAACTGGAATTACCTGCAGGCCACAGCTAAGACATCTCCTTCCAAGGGGGGGGGGGGGGCACTTCAGCTTTTCATGAAGCAAAAGGGAAACTAGGACAGGTGCGGACTGGCCATTGGGAACTCTGGGACATTTTCCAGTGCGGCAGTGTACTGAGGGCCAGTTGGCGGAAAAATGCAAGGGTGATCGCCCCCACCCCAGTCACCTGCAAAATAAAGCAAGGAGGGGACCCCCCCCACCGGTAACCTGCAAAATATACTAAGGCTAAGGTGCCCCACTGCCCCATTGGTCGCCCCCATCGTTGGCGATAAATTATGAAGTCGAGCCCCTTAACTGCAAATTCCCAGGGTGTTTTTTTTTTTTGCAGGTCCACCTTTGAATGAGTGGACAAGACGATGTAATGGTCCCTCTATTGTATATGAAAATCAAGTTTATGTAAATCACCTAAATGAAAAATCATAAAGCGGAAAAGGGAAGCTTGACCTGTGGGCCAGATTAGATAATGACTTAAAAACAAGTAAACCGGCCACAGAAGACTATCTCATGGGCCAGTAGCTTGAGAACTCTTGTGTTACATATTTGAAAGAAGATTGTCATTTAATAGCCGGTAGCTTGCAGTCATAAGATGAATATCTGAGAGCATGAGGAGGGATGATGCGGGAGACTGTACGCAGTTTATATGCTGGTGGCAGGGATCTCAGGAACATCTCTGTCCACAGATCGAAGTGGCCAAAGCAGGGCTCCAGGCCTCCCTGCTGGTGAGATCTCCAGAGACGGGCCAGCTGTTCGTCAACTTCGACCCCCAGATCCTGACTCAGATCCGGGAGACAGACTGCATGACCAAGATGGGCCTGGAGATTCCTCCCTTTGCAGCCATCATACAGCAGAAACAGCAGATCCTCAAGCAGAACTATAATCAGCTCCAGGTAACAGTTGTCTGACGTCGCAGTGCTCTGAGAAGCGTTTGCAGAATAAATGCCTCTGTTGGTGCATTTTATTCAATCAACACACATTAAATACCCCGAGACTCTGACTTTATTGCCTTAGCTAAATTAGTCATTACATTAGAGATCCTAATGTTGTAATTATTTAGAGTGTAAAATGACCCTTAGGTCTACTGTATGTCTTGAGAACTCTGATTGTTCTAGAGCTGTTCAATTCATATTGTGATTACAAGCAGAGGTGGGTTTCTTGTTTCTGGGGCTCCACCGAAAAAGTCAGTTTTGGGCCCCCCACTGCCCCTAGTGTAGTGACTGCTTGTGGCCAACAGGGGGCTCTCAAACTTCAGAGGTCCCACACAAATATGTGGTTTGAATGGAGGTTGACACTGCTACTGTTTACAGGACGAAGGTTTGGACCCTTGTATACATAAGGGAAGGTATTTAGTGGCAGATATTTTATGTACCTAAACATAAAAGTCAAGTCACCTATAACTGTAACTGTGCAAACTTTTATTGAACACCTTGTTCTTGAACGGCTAGAACAAACTCAGCCTTTTGCATCTTTTTAAAGTAATTTTATCCTTCTTTAGCACTCTTTTCGCATTCAGCGTGCTAAAACTTTATTGATTCTAAGAAAAAAAACGCTAACATTATAAAAATATAAAACTTTCTATCCATTTTAAAACATTTTCCGATAGAAACAACATACAAATAATAATACTGTATAATTTTTCATAATTACCATGTAAAGCAAAGCACCAACATATGTGACATATGACCTTGCTGTCTGTATCACCATAAGGGTCTAGTGATCAAAATCCATTATTCTTTATCCACAAAACAAGCTAAACGTTGCAACAACTAGCACCAGAAAATGCCCCATTCAATCTTTGCAGTCTGGGGACAAAGACTGGCAGTGGGGGTGATAACTGTAAAAAAGGTCAATATTAGCAAACCTCTCATTTAGTTTATTTCAGCAATTCTGACTCAGGAAGATAAGAATGGGAAAAAAACACTGTTTTGTTTAAGTACTGTTTACAAACGGAGCACTTACAAAGCACATGTGAAAATACAGTTTACCGTGTTGTAGTGACCTGGTAAATGAACATAAAATAATAGTTTTAGTCTTTCTGTGGTGCTAACTGTACAGTTAGCTGCTGAGACATTGATATTGTTGTCCATGGACAGTTGATGCTGGCTGAAAACACCCGGGTGAGAGCGAAGATCCACAGCGTGTTCGAGCAGCTGGCCACGCCTCACGTGGCCAAGGTTGACGAAGCAATCCTGCCGGGTCTAACCTCTCTCAACTGGACCTCCATGAACATCGAGAAGTACCTGGACCGTGTAATGGCTGCCCTTGGTAAGCAATGGGATCTGAGGCCGGAGCTGTCAGCCTCTCTAGAAAATTGCGGCAGTCGGGGCAAATTTTGGAGGAGTATTATGAGCGCGGGACTTCGGGTCTTGGCACCATGGGTGAAATGCCGATGTGGTGTGCGCACTCATAGCCGACCTGGAGCTGCTGGTGGACAAGGTGAACGACCTGGTGGAATTCCGCATCGACGCGGCGCTGCAGGAGATGAGTGCGGCTGTGTTATGTGTGCTGCCCGAGGACGGGCCCTTGACCTGTGACGAGTTTGTCCAGATGACACGGGTAAGACGGCGGCGCAGCGAATCGCCCAAACGTGCCAGAAATATCTGCATGTCAGATTCAGCAGGCTCTCCTGAGGTCCCTAGACCGGATTTCAACAATTAATGCGAACCGTACCCATTTTTAATGTTGATGTCGCTTCCTGGGATGAATCTAGAAGTGAGCGTTCTGGCAAAGAACCGGCGAGAATCCAACAGCAACACGCACCCTGGGCACATGTCATCCATCTCTGATTAATTTCGCAGGAGCTCTGCATCAAGGGGGCCCAGAGTTTGCACACTAAAAGCTCATTAGTGGAGGAAGCAGCTAATGAGCTGATCAACATGTTGCTGGAGTTCGAGCCGGACAAGAAGGAAGGGGAGGCGTTTCTGGATGAGAGCAGAAGTGTGAGCAGAATCGACCATGGAGATAGCGATGGTAACCAATCAGTGTTGATAAATATCTGAAAAATCAAGCTGTTCTTTCAAAAGTAGATCTACTAGTTATAGTATGTTTGTTAAACTATGTCAAAGTCATGGCAAAGTCAAAGTTCCTTTTATTCATCTTCAGTTATACTGACATCCCATGTCTCCCAGAAGATTGACACCCACAGATGATGTGCTATGTCCTGGAAATCTGTCGTTCTATAATTTTAATGCTGTCATACCATTCAGACATTATACATATATATCTAAATATGGTATTTTGACAACCTTTTAAAAAGCAACTCTATTCCGGTATTAACTCAATAAAATGTGCCGAGCAGAGGTTGGGTGGTAATTCAGAACAAAAATACTGTGCTATACCGTGGTACAGTAGTACCACCCAACCCCTGGCCAGCAACCTGCATGCACCTCCCTGAAACCAATACAGATGGCTTCTGGATGAAGAACTCAAACTTCAATTCAATTCAATTTTACATAGTGCTTTTCACAACAGAGTGCTTTAAACTTATGAATGGACCGCCATAAAGCATAATATATTGAACAATTTAGGTCAAATTGATAATGAATGCACACATCATTTATAACACTCATATAAACATTTGCAGCTTTAGCTGTTCGGGTAGCTGTTGATGTACAGTACAGTAATGTATGTAGTTAGTTTTTGTTATTACAGTATAATTATTATTATGTACTGCATTATTAGTTTTCCAACATACTATAAAATTGACTTAAAGACAGAGTAACGGGGTGGGATGTCGCCTGTATGATCCATCCTGAGGGTTGTAGCGGAAAAAACAGTAATAAATAACATATAAATAAGAAACAATTTTTTTCTTTTTTGTCCCTCTATTTAATTAGCATTTTTCAAATAAGAAACAAATTTTAACATGACATATTGAGACGAGGACACAGGAGAACTACTGATAAAAATACAATGTAAAATACAGAATTCCTGTGGCAAAATATGTGCAGATATAGGTGTTAAAAATGGAGTATTTAAAGGAAAATGGCACATCCTACATTTGTTTCCTTTGGAGATTATGTTTGATAAGTTGGTGCCTTTTGGTGACTCACATCAGGGGGAGAGGATGGCAGAGCCGATGGCAGGCTCCTGTCCGGTAACACCGTGACGAGCAGCTCCGGACCCTCCCCCCCATTCAAAAAGCGGAGGAAGAAGGACCTGAAGGCGGCCATGGAGACGGAAGCCAGAGAGCTGCTGTCCCACTTCAACCACCGCAACGTGGACGCCCTCCTCCGGCTCACCCGCAACACGTTGGAACAGCTCCGGAGACGCATCCTCACCTCCTCCACGCTGCACTTCGCGGGTGAGGAGCCCCGCGGGACGGGTGCCGCTCCAGGGCGTTTCCGGCAGGCTAGGGAGGGCGACCGATCACAATAAAGTTTTATTTGTCATATATGCAGTTGCACTCGATACAATGTGCATTGAAATGCTCAGCTGCCTAACTCCAAGATTGTGACACAGAAGACACAAGTATAAAGAGACAATATCCATCCATCCATCCATTTTCTAATCCGCTCATTCTACTGGGTCACGGGGGGTCCGGAGCCTATCCCGGAAGCAACAGGCACAAGGCAGGGAACAACCCTGGACAGGGGGCCAGCCTATCGCAGGGCACGCTTACACACTAGTCGCTCACCCCGAAAGAGACAATATATTAAACATAAATAAATAACCATAAATAGTGTGCTACTAGTGGAAAAGTGTCAGGTGGTAGTGAGCAGTTATTAATGCGACAGGTAGGAGTTTCAGTTATTAATCTCCGTGTAGCCCTGCAGATGATACTGTGTTGTCTGAATTGTTTGTATAACACCTTACATGTTCAAAGAAAGTATAGGAGTTTGCTCGTTCTTGTTGTGTTTCCATGGATTTTCTCAAATCTCTGTAAGTTGTTATGGAAGATAGATGGTTGGATTTGTAGGTGCGAAAATATAATATACATACTGTCCTTTGCTGGCACTTCTTGACTCTGCTGACCCTCCTTGTCCCTACAGCTGAAGGCGACTCCGCAGAGCGGCTGAGGGGCAGCAGTCAGCAGCCCATCTTCAAGGCCAGCGTGTGCCTGGCGATCCCTAATATCGTGATCGTACCGCCACTAGACGAGATCCAGCAGGCCCTGAACCGCGCTGTGGACTGGGTGGTCTGTGTTAGCAAGGGTGTTGGCCAGTGGAGCAAGGAGCGGATATCCAAGGTAGCCTAGCGTTACTCTGTCACGGGTGACGGTCAGTGGAGTATGGAAGGGAAATGCAAGGGAGCATAGGGTTACTCTGTTATGGTTCATAGTAAGTGCAGGAAGGAGCAGATATTTAAGGTAACCTAGCATTACTCTCTCACAGGTGACAGTCAGTAGAGTAAGGAGCAGATACACAAGGTAGCCTAACGTTACTCTGTCGCGGGTAATAGTCAGTGGAGTAAGGAGCGGATATGAATGGGAGCATGGTGTTACTTTGTTACGGGAGATGGAGCAAAAAGCAAATATACATGGCAATTAAGCAAATATCGTTACTCTACCATGGGTGACGGTCAGTGGAGTAAGGAGCAGATATGCAAGGGAGCCTGTGTTACTGTGTTATTGGTGAGTGCTGTGCATGAAAAAGGTGTTCATGGCCTAAGGTAATAGACATTAAAAATGGAATTTTCTTAAAATGTGACATTTAAGAGAAAGATCCGAGAGACTACAGCAGATATAGATTCAAGACGATGTATTACATGCGGAAAATCTTTCACCCGTGTAATTCACACATCTAGTTTTCATTTATTTACACGATTCATAGTTTAATTGTGTATATGCCAAGTACATTCAAATACCAACTGGAGTTTATTTTAAGCATTTAAAGGCACATTATAAGCCATTAAATGAAAAACCAATTTGTTTCTTGGACAGATTTTACCTTCACACGATTCTTTCACAAGTTTTTCTTATCACAAATAGCAAATGAAAAAAGAAAATGTGTTGCTAGGGTAGCAAATCGTAACGACGCAGACGAGGCCGAACGATGGCGGCGATAATAAAAATCCCACTCCTGGCGCTTGCAAACTTCTCCTCGCTTATGCAGAGGAAGATGAGCGAGCGACGGCTGGCAGCTCTCGGACAGGACAGCGGCAGTGACCCCGAAGACGGAGGTGCCGCTCACAGAGGCCTCTATGGTGCGTCACAGAAGTTAAACTCTAACTGTAGCACTAACAGTATACTTGGGACCCCGGTGGAGTTGCAAATAAGCTCATTACAAAGTTTGCTTAGCACACCTCTGACTTTCATCACCACTGAGGCTGTGTTCTCAGAAGTGACTGCATAATATTAAATTATAAATATGAGTGAATAAGCAGGAATAAAGCTTTACCTGCAATGAATTTTCCTTTCCTCCTTTGAGCTAGATGAATCCGGATGAAGCTAAGCATGTTTTTTTTTCAGTTAAACTCTTTGTATATTCTACCTTGATTGTAGCAAAATATAAGCATCGACGTGATCCATTTAGAAATAGGGGTTGGGCAATGTCCCATAGGCTTTATACGTGGAATAAAGTTAGACAGGCATGTAACTGATTTAAGTCATCCTCCCCTATAGATGGCAGTACATCAGATAGTTCAGGCTCTGTGAACCAAGCTGCCCCATTTCAAGCCAAGAACTACTACAAGAGTGTCTCAGAAAACAAGGAGATTGTCAAACTGGTGTCTGTCCTGAGTACCTCCATCAACTACACCAGGAAGGTAACACATGGGGCTCCAACCCTATAAACAAAGCGGCCATGAATTAAGATGCAATGTCATGAAACTCTGTCCGTCGCCTGTTCCTCAGGATGTGACGAGTGCCTTGGAGCGCTTTGGACAGTACCACCACATTTGGAAGCAGGACCGCGAAGACACCATCCGGAAATTTAGCCAGGGAAACCCGCTGCTGTCAGAGTTTGAGTCTCAGATCTTGTACTACAAAGGGCTGGAGCAGGAAATCAACTCTGAATGCGAATTTATCACTGTCGGAGCCCTGGCTCTCTTCACAGGTATCTACAACAGGGTCTGCAGAGATCCGTGTAGTAGGACAGGGAAGGGGGCTTGAGAGTTTAATTTCAGTAAGAAGACTCCATATTGCATCTCTGATATCTCTCAGTGCTATGAATAATATTCAATGGTAATAACACTGCCACTGTTACATATTTCTGTGAAATGATCTATTTGGTTTGTCGTCTCTTGTTAGCTGACCTGAAGATGGCCCTTACTGCAGAGACTAAGGCCTGGATGGTGGACTATGGACGCCACTGCAACTGGAAGTACCGGACTGAGATGGAACATATCTTTACCTTTGTGGAAGAAGCTGGCAAGAAGCTGAACCGACAGATCAAGGACTTGGATGATATAAGGATCGCTATGGGGTCCCTGAAGGAAATCAGGGAGCATCAGGTCAATGTTGATTTCCAAATTGGTCCCATTGAGGTAAGAATCCTGAAGACGTTTGAACTACAGTGGTACCTCGGTTCTCGAACTTATTCCATTCCGGACTCCAGATTGAATACAAAAAATTTTGAGTTCTGATCAAATTTTTCCCAAGAAATAATGGAAAACCAATTAATTGGTTCCTGGCCCCCAAAATTACACTTCAATATGTTTTTTTATTGTTATTTTTTTAGAATTTAAACACAAAATGAGCACGGCAAAACAAGAAGAGCATTTTTTTCTTAATGGCAAAACGATAAAGATCTTATCCCAACATTACCCCTGTTCTGCCCCAATCGTCCGCTCCTTCCGTGTGCCACACCTCCTCAATAACCTCGTATGGGATCCCCATATGATCAGCTATTTCTGGTTGTTGTCATTAGTCCTCTGCATTAAGTCCATGTTTCAGTTTGTTTCCCCAATCCGGTCATTGGGTGCCTTTGTATCGTTTGTATCCCAGGTAGTTCCGATGCATAATCTGCTATTTCTCACAAATATCGTGTAAGGCAGTGAGAAGTGGTTTTCAGTTAATTTACCTGGTAAATTAAAGTTTAAATAAATGACACAAATGCTCTAAAAGTACACGTAAGTTAGTGGTTCATTTATTGTTAATTACGGTAATGTTGTACTGCTTTATTTGGTTAATCATCCAGTTTGTGAAGAAGGCATTCAAGTAAGAATTGCATTGTAGTATGACTCATTTCCTAGCGCGTACAATTTATATTAGGTAAGTGTTCACGGTTCGACTTCTGATATTCAGATCAAGTTCCAGGTCAAACTGATTTTTTCAAAATTCGAGTACTACTGAGTTTGAGAACCGAGGTACCACTGTATTTGCTAGTCCTGCCATTGAAGAAGCAGTAATCTGTCCAGATCCTTAAAAATAGTATCCAGTGTTTGAATTTCATGGATTTTTTTATTGCAAATTATTATCCAATATAAAGTCTGCAGCAACAGCCAATGTCAGTCACTGTACCTGTGATCAGAAGGTCATCAGTTTGAATCCCATTTCTGTGGGCCACTAACCTCCAGCTCCATGAGTGCCGCTATAAGTAACTGCCCTTTGCTGCCAAGCTTTACTTTATTGTCCCTACATGTTTTTCATGGAGAGCAAGGTGGGATTGGCAAAAATAAAATGTCCCCACAAGAGATAGTAAAGTTATAGTGTTATTATTATATGAACTTACAGGTCTCTCAGAATGACGATACACAGTGCAACATTTTGGGCAATGTTGCTGGACAATGTTCCCCGGGTACTTTCCCATTGATATGGGGCAATACATTTCTATTTGAAAAGCTGTTGGCAGAGGGCAACTTTTCGCGATCACCCAGGTCCAAATGAGTTTTTTCGCACCAGGCTGGCAGTTGCTCGGCAACATTATTCAAAAAGTTGCTCTGTGTATCATCACCTTCACTGCACGACATGCTGGCGCTCTGGCTCCTGTGCAGTTGATGTTCCCTACTTCCTAGGAATCCTATGCCATGCTGCATAAGTATGAGCTGCTGGTGGCCAAGGAGGAGGCGGAGAAGGTAGACACGCTGCGATACACCTGGGAGAAGCTCTTGGCACGTAGCGCAGAAGTGCAGAATGAGCTGGTCACCCTGCAGCCTAAGTTCAGGGGCGAGCTTCTCAGCAACATGCAGATATTCATTGAGGACTGCACCCACTTCTACCAGGACTATGACAAGGTAGGCATCACTTCTCCATGGTTTTCATTAATTATGATGATTTTTACAGCAGATTAAGACATTTTTAAATGATACAATTAACCACTTGCTACTTCAAAAACTTACAGGACGGGCCGATGATCGTAGGGCTTGCTCCACAAGACGCCAGCGATAGGCTGATCATGTTTCAGGTGTGTGTGACTCTATATAAATTCCTTAAAATGGAGTGTAAATTATAATAATCAAAATGAATAAATGACAACAGTTTGAAAGTTATGTACCCTGAACAACGTTTCTGACTTCATAAAAACATAAATGAATGAAAATGAAGTCTTCATGGTAATTTTAGTGGTAGTATTATTGCCCATTATTGCATATTAATAAACCAATATGATGTTTTGACATTATGACAGAACCGCTTTGACAACTTGTATCGTAAATACGTCACGTACACTGGGGGCGAGGAGCTTTTCGGCTTGCCCCTCACTCAACATCCTCAGCTCCTGGACATCAGGAAGCAGCTCACACTCCTGCAGAAACTCTACAGCCTCTACAACAATGTCATCGACACTGTTAATAGCTACTATGACATACTGTGGGCTGACGTCAACATTGAGAGGATCAACAATGAGCTGCTAGACTTCCAGGCTCGGTACGTGGGAGAGTAATGTGTCTGGGTTTAACTGCTTCTCGACAATTTGTTTGGAACGTCATGAAGCACCATAAATTCTCTGTGCTATTATTATCCTAAATGCCTTGGCACATTTCACATACACAGCCATTCATTCACTGTACAACATACTAGTTATTTCTATTTATTTGCTATAGAATTCCATGTAATACTTTCTCTGCTATTCTTTACGCTGTCATTGTTTATTGTTGTTTATTATCGATTGTTACTTTTTATTACAGTCTAAATGTGCTTTTTCACTGTCTGTGGTTGTGTTGTGGTAAAAAAGGAATCTATCTATCTATCTATTTATCTATCATCTATCTATCTATCTATCTATCTATCTATCTATCTATCTATCTATCTATCTATCTATCTATCTATCTA
>JAABNY020000136.1:4941877-4968111 GCA_015164015.2 Brevimyrus niger | reverse complement strand
GGTGTGAAACAAAATTTTATACCGATGTTTAATCGAAAATTAGGGGTGCGCGTTATACACGAGTGCGCGTTATACTTTAGTTAATAATAATTAATAAGGAGTTAATAATTTCCTTCCTGGGGGCTCCCGGTTGATGCTAAAAACTGTGGCCCTGGAGCACTTACTGGGATGGCAGTTTAGCTGTGGGGTTTAATGAATGGGCCATACTGTTATCCTCGTTTTGCGGATAACAAACTGTTGGATAATGTAAGAAAGTGGGTGACATTCAAAGAGGATAACAGATAAGCAGGTTGGACCGCATTTATTCCAGAGTAGCTTTTCCCAACCCAGTCCTCGGGGACCCTCAGATCACATTTTTGCAAAAACCCAAGAACAGGGTTGGGAAACACTGCTCTACAGGGAGTTGGGAAGGAGCAAAAATGTTGAGAGGGAGCAAAAACGTGTACTGTCTGGGAGAGAGCAAAAATGTGTACTGTCTATGAGGGAGCGAAAACGTGTACTGTCTGGGAGGGAGCAAAAATGTGGACTAAGACCAGGTTGGGAAACAATATTCTACAGCAAGGAAAGAGACAAAGGGCATAGCCCTAAGTGTTGAGATGCTGTTGTTTGTGGTTCCTCCCAGGGCTGGCTGAAGAAACGCTCCACCCAGGAAGCAGAGGTGCTGAGGGAGCTGTACTCATCCTCTTTTGCTGAGCTGTACCGCTACACAATACAGTACTTGGAGTACAAGATGGAGATGCTGGAGGCTTTTGTGATCATGCAGAGCATAAACATGCTGCAGGGCCTCATTCCCCCTAAGGTAGGACTCTACAGCTCTGTGCCCACAATGCTCTGCCCTAATTACTCAAAGCACCATTTGAGCCCCTCACCGAATACTTCACTAGTATTCCTGAAAATGCATGGACTAAATTGGTCCTCGTTTCCTCTGTCGAGTGGAGCAACGACAGGTAGATAAATACTTTCACAAAGGCCCATTGCGTTTGATTTTTTTATTTTTTTTGAGAACCATGAAAAGTACTTCACTTTTCCCCCCCCAAAAAAACAAAAGCCCCTTGGTGAATCACAAAGAGCTGTGTAGCTGATGAGCAGTCAAAGCAGCAGGGGGGCAATGTTACTGCAGGGCATGTTTCTATAATTACTGGACGGAGCTAAACAGATGGGCACGTCCAGCGTATTTATTCTCCACTGTAACAAACGCGCTTACCACACTCCATGGCGCTCAAACGAACCTCGGACTAATGCGCCGGAACTGTTATTGTCCCACTTCATGTTGCCTGTGATTTTCTTTATGCATCTAGCTTCTGTCAGGAGGGCCGCGTAATTTGGCCACATTAACTAAATTACTAATTCAATATAAACAGACTATCTTTGAGGCCGGGATAATAATGGTGAGAGGTTTTTGGATCTGCTAAAATGGCTGCTATTTTCCTAATAGAGGAAGCTCTCTGTAGTTTTAAAGTAATACTCGGGAAATTAGTTTTGTGCTCTCCTGATTATATTGGGTTTTGTCCATGAAAATTGTTTGTGCCTACATTGACAATGTTAGTTAGTTGGGGTTGTACAAACAAAGGCAGCAGGGTATTGTGTGTTTTTTGGTAGCATGCTATGGTAGCAGTGGTACAGCATTGACCGGAGGGCATTGCAGGTTACTTCACAGGGCCGGTTTACGTTTTAGGAGCAGTGCGGGGAGGTGAGTCGTGAACACATGGAGCGGCTGTATGTCTTTTCACTGATGTGGAGCGTTGGCGCCCCCTTGGAGCTGGAGGACCGCAGGAAGATGGAGGGCTGGCTCCGGAACCACGGAAGCATCCGTCTGGACCTGCCAGCTGTCGCTGCGGAGAGCGACCACAACATGTTCGACTACTATGTTAACCAGAGCGGTCAGCATTTCTGAGCCAAAGCCTAACTGGAATTTTCACATTCTGACATGTTCATGTAATGTGACTATACCAGATGAAGAAAGTGAAAATCGCATTTAGCAGCGCTTTATGTCAACAAAATTACCATATTAGGAGTGAAGATATTTCTTTTTTGAAAAATGAAAACTGTGTAAACTTATTTTCTTGGACGTTCCTCAGCGTACCGTAACTTACAGTGCCAAATTCACGGTGCTGTACATGTTATTATTATTTCAAAACCCCATTCCATGTGGTTTCCAGGTGAATGGGTTCACTGGGACACTCGAGTGGAGGAGTATATCTACCCTCCTGACAACACCCCAGAATATGGGTCCATTCTGGTGCCCAATGTGGACAACATCAGAACTGATTTCCTTATCCAAACCATCGCCAAGCAGGGCAAGGTGGGAGCCATCCTAAGCAATGAACGATTTAAACTGATATGTATCAGTCAATGATAAGTCAAAATGTTTATTATTATTTTTATTCATCAACCATCTACCTAGACTGATAATATAGTAAATTGGCAAAAATGAATTGCAAGAGGGCATGTATGTTTACTCAAAGAACTTCAAAACAGTCAGGGGGACTTACCTTTCGGTTACAGAGACACTGGATCTAAATACTGCCAGAATAACACGGTCTAAATAATTCAAAGCTGTTTGGGAACTTCTCAAACCCTCTTAATCGTAATCCTTCTTTAACCGGGTCCCCAGGCAGTGCTGCTGATTGGAGAGCAAGGAACCGCTAAGACAGTCATCATCAAGGGATTCATGTCAAAGTACGACCCCGAGAGCCACGCGGCTAAGAGCGTCAACTTCTCCTCCGCCACAACCCCTCTCATGTTTCAGGTATCTTCAGAAACCTCAGAAGCTTTTCTCTAAATTATTCAGAATGTTTCTGCCATTTGCATATTCTGTTTATTATTGTTTTTACTACATATTTCTGTGCTTGACTACTGACTAATATTTACTAATAGTTCATAGCCACAAAACTAAGCATGCTTGTTGACAGCTTTTCATATGATGCAATAACAGGCTTACAGCTGAAAATTACTGATTAATAGTTGCGTCACATGATGTGTGATTTTTTTTTTTAATAATTGCTTTCATCAAACATACTGTAATTTGGTACTAGAATAGTACAGTTAACTGAAGATCAAATTTCCAAAGCCCACTCAGTCTACCTGATCTTCAAGAAAATGTCTATGGATTTACTGTGTTGTGGTAATTGAATGAAAGTTCTTTATTAGATTAGTGATTCTAATAAGATTGAGTGAGTTTTGGTTTCCAATGCTATAACATGATCAGAAGACCTGACTTTAAGTTATTAGCCGTTTCATCTGAAAAACAACATAAAAGTGAGTTTTGGATATTTGCTCTCCAATGGCGTGTAATTCTAAGCTGGCTTATTCTAGCGCACCGTGGAGAGTTATGTCGACAAGAGAATGGGAGCGACGTACGGACCCCCGGCAGGAAAGAAGATGACAATCTTTATAGATGATATTAACATGCCAGTCATCAACGAATGGGGAGACCAGGTACGTGAGTCCGCTGCCAAAATGGAAGGGCAAATTAATGCGCCCTCTTGAGGTTTATCATGGCATTTCGAGATAGGGACTAAAAGCTGTAAGAACTAGCTTTTTGTATGGCTTTCAAAAACATCTAGAAGATAGGACACATAGTTTCCTGTACAGTATGTGCACTTTGGTCCATTACCTTTAAAATTGGACACTTCGATGTCATTGGCTACTTCCTGTCCAGGTAACGAATGAGATTGTGCGGCAACTAATGGAACAGAATGGATTCTACAACCTGGAAAAGCCGGGAGAGTTCACCAGCATCGTGGACATCCAGTTCCTTGCGGCCATGATCCACCCGGGGGGGGGGCGTAACGACATCCCCCAGAGACTGAAGCGGCAGTTTTCCATATTCAACTGCACCCTGCCCTCAAACGCCTCCATCGATAAGATATTTGGTCAGTTGGAGCCCCAGATGACTGCTTGTTATCTCTGTGATCTTATTACCAGGCATTTTTCCTGAACACGCGCGACTGCCTTACTCTCTTGCCGTCCAGCCATGTGCAGGTTAATTTTGCCGTGGAAAAATCTGCTTTTCAGCACAGAGCTCATATGTCTGGTGTTTGATGTGACAGGTAACTTATTGCCGTATTAGTCTTTCATGTTAGTTACAGCGCCTGTTAAAGTTAACCCTCTTTTCATGGAATATCTGTTTCTTTCTTATAAAGTCGGACTCACCTGGTGTTTCTCCAAACCCTTGTGCTCTGGCTGATCGGCATCGACTCGCTTCCCTTGATGTTCCCTTCGCCCCCCGCACTTTATCTGCGGCGTGATGGTAATTACCTTCCTCCTGCCTGCTCTGGCAGGTGTGATCGGCTCGGGACACTTCTGCCCCCAGCGTGGCTTCCCGGAGGGCGTGCGGCGCTGTGTGGCCGCCCTCGTGCCGTTGACCCGACGCCTCTGGCAGGCCACCAAGGTCAAGATGCTGCCCACTCCGGCCAAGTTTCACTACATCTTCAACCTGCGTGACCTGTCCCGCATTTGGCAGGGCATGCTGAATGCCACGGCGGAGGTCGTCCGCTCTCGAGCGGTGAGCGCTCCTATTACTTTAAGGGCCCCTTATGAATCCCGCATGCAACGGCTGTGTAATGATGTCCACGTACATGCAGACAGTGTAGAACCTCTTCATCTCAAAACAGGTTGTGTTACAACTGTGGAAGCACGAGTGCAAGAGGGTCATCGCGGACCGCTTCACGGTGTCTGAGGACGTGGAGTGGTTTGACCAGGTGCTGGCTCAGCTGGTCGAGGAGGAGCTGGGAGAGAAGGACCGGGCGTTCGTGGATTTCGGAGTAGATTCCTACTTTGTTGACTTTCTGAGGGATGCGCCTGAAGCTACAGGTACAGGGGTTTGATGAAGTTTTGATGAGTTCCTAACACCACAGTCAGTGACAGTATTCACCTCCACTCACATCATGCATTTACATGGGGCCTGTGTGGTGTGGGGGGCCCTGTTGGCCACAAACAGTCACTACACTAAGGGGGCCTGAAGTGACTTTTTGACTGGGAAAATAAAAACCTGTCCCTAACTATAGTGTACAAACACATTAAGTCAACTCTTCCCTCTAATTACATCTTACTGATTATAAATGACACATTTTATCACTATAGGAACAATTTAATGGAATATAGGTTACATAAACCTAAATTATGCTTTTGACACTATTGTCAATGGGATGTGCAGTTTTCATTTCCTTCAATGGGTGCCTCTAGGTGCTTGGCTTCATCCTACCATTCAGGGCACAAATTTAACGGATGAACTGAACTTAAATGGATGGATGAATCTTCCAACCCTAATTACATGATTTTTATGGACAGGCGAGGAGCCCGAGGACACAGATTTCGACATGCCCAAAGTCTACGAGCCCATCGAGTCATTCCCCAGCCTGAAGGATCGCCTGAACATGTTCTTGACCATCTACAATGAGAGCATACGAGGAGCTGGAATGGACATGGTCTTCTTCAGGGATGCGATGGTTCACCTGGTGAAGGTAGGGCAAGAAGAACTTGTGAAAAATGCTGAAAGCTTTAAGCATTTCAACTAACAGATACACCGAAGCAAAGTCTGGTCACCAGAAACCTACAAAGCGCAGGTAGACTTTCATTAAATTAAGATAATATGTGATAAGAATCTTTGATCTCTGGGTAGGTGTCCCGAATCATCCGGACTCCCAGAGGAAACGCCCTGCTGGTTGGAGTGGGGGGTTCTGGGAAGCAGAGCCTGACGAGGTTGGCATCGTTTATTGCTGGGTATAAAACCTTCCAGATCACTTTAACCAGGTATGTCATCTCGCCCTAACCACAACTACCCAGATATGATTGAAAGAGCAACATTTTGGGTTCAGATTTGTTAAGGGTTTGGGTGCAAAATATATCAAGTGTGCAAACTGGTTTTATCACATGCTGTAATAACACAAGCTGAGCTTTCCTGTGATTGCATGTCTGTTACCTCGGTGGCCAGAATGATTGGACTGTTAAAATCGACTTACCATTCATTTACCGTGTAAATACATTTGAAACATCCATTTTAATTATGCACAATTAATATTTGTGACCTCTTATTTTGCCTAACTAGCCAGAAAATGTCAGACAATAAGATATGTGGTGCTGTTTTGACATGAAATTAATATTTGTCAAAACTAGACGACATAAATTGTCATTTAGTTCCAGTAGGGGGTATATTTGTACAACTCAGCAGGATTTTTTCCATTTTCAAAATACATGACCTGAAACACATTTAAACCGTAGTATTTCAAGAGTATTTTGCCTTCAGCATGTGGCTATATAGCACTGCAAATTTCAAACTGAAATCTACATAAAGACAGCCGTTCATCTGCTGCTAGCAAACGCCGTGGTGTACAATATGTACTATGCTGCTCCAGATACTCGTCTCCTGACTTGACCCCTATGATACCTCTATGTGGATCCCCTTCAATGCCTTCACTTTTCCTGGCTTTCACTGTGGCGGCGATGCTCTCTGTGGAAAGCACTGGGCTTTTGAAAATGCCCACAGCGAGTGTGACCTCACGAGGCCGTGCGAGGCTCCCGCACGCCCCTTCTCATTTCCGGCCCACCTGCTCTGTGCCCACCTCTACTCCCCCAGGTCCTACAACACCTCCAACCTGATGGAGGATTTGAAGGGACTCTACAGGACAGCAGGTCAGCTGGGCAAGGGGATTAGCTTCATCTTCACTGATAATGAAATCAAGGATGAGTCCTTCCTGGAGTACATGAATAACGTTTTATCGTCTGGAGAGGTCAGTGCTGCTCACCCCCATCCATCGTTTAAGCCAGTGTTCCTCAACTCGATCCTTGGGGAACCCCCAGACAGTCCGCGTTTCTCCCCCCTCCCTGACAGCCCACCTAACAGGCGGTCCTTGAGGACTGGGTTGAAAAACACTGGTCTAAGTGCACGTCCTGGGCAGGGTCCTTGGCGGGGGGGTGGGGCGGGGGGCTATTCTTGGAAGCACAGGGTGGAAGGCAGAGGTACATCCTGGATGGGACGTCACTGCATCCTACTGCACAAACACCCTCCACACTTACAAACACATTCATACACTGTGAGCAAGGTGAACCATTTGGCGATGATGCCACTTAGTCTGACTGCGGGAGGGAACCAGGGGACTCGCAGGTGCCTAAATGACATCAGGAGAGTGTGCAAACTCCACATAGAGGGAGCCATGCTCACACCCCCAAGCGGCACTGTGGGGGGGGGGGAATTAGGACGATTCCAAGGGCCCCTAAGTTTTCATGGGGCCCAAAATCTTTAGCTAAGCCCCTACTGGGAGGTGTTAGCCCTTAATGTTTACATTTAATTAACAGACCATTTCATCCAAGCAGGCATATAAGTGAGGCAGGTTGAATTTTCCACACGTTCCAATGCACACGACCCAAAAGTATGAGTTTATGGGTAGTTCCAACAGCAACTTTTGCAAAATCTGCATTTGAGAGTTCCTGTGTATTGGCTCGCTTATAACACACCTGGATGGTGAACACATGCTTACATCTAAGAGACAAGAAATGATTGGCTATTTTTAAAGGTCCTTTTCCATCATTTTAAAATGTGCTGCATGCGCCGACCTGCATTTGTGAAGCTTTAGAGAATAAATCCTCCAAAATGTCTGCTTCCTGTCATTTTTCTCAATTATCAAAAATTAAGTGGAAGCTTTCAGACAGTAGCTGAACAAAGGACTTTAAAAATACGGATTTGGTAAGAAATGTTACTCTGCCTCAGTCTCTGCTTGCGATGCACATATCTCAGGGCAGATGTCTTATTTCACTTCTCTGCTGTACTGGGCAAGGTTACAGGTAAGGCCTTGAATAACGCCCCCTGGTGGTGCGGAGCAGTTTCTGTGTCCAGGCAGCCATCGTTACTGATCTCTGAAGAGAGTAGCTCTTGCAACACTGGGTGAACCACACAAAACTCATAGGCACTCATATCAAAGTTGGCATATCAATGTTAATATATAACTGCAGAGATGTATGTTAATGGAATAAATAAGAAATAAAGAGGAAAAAGGGCTGAGAGAATCAATATGAAGTATAAAAATCAAGACATAAAATAGATGAAAGAAATGGCTGAAATATGAAATATGGCAAACTGTAATGTGCAGTTGGAAACAGTTGTTCCTTATTGGCCCCGTTTTTGGCTGGTGTTTGGTTTTAAAACAGCTCTCTGATTGGCCTGTATGTCAACCTTCGCCTCAACTCATGCCGATGTGTTCCACTGCAAATTTTCAGAGTTGATGGGAGCTGACGGTAGCCAGTCATCCTTCAGCCTTGGTTTTGCCATTGGTTTGTAGTGTATCCAGCCTGACATTGCAAATATTATGATTTGAAGGGGCTAAATTCTACATTTAGGTCTGGTAAGCGCTTCTGATGTCAGGGAGACCTGAGAGGCTCAGAAGGAGCTTCTGCCCTCAGGCCATCAGACTGCTACATACCTGACCGACCCTTTAATTTATATCCAATCTATGCCCATCGCAATTTATTAGAACTGTGTTGCACATTATTTACTTTACAGTACATTTTCATTTTAGCTCCTAGGATTACTTTCGGTATTTTTTCTGTGTATTTATTTTCATATAACTATTTTAAATGTCTTTCCGCTGTCACTGTTCTTAAGGCAGTGTTGACCACCTTCTGTGTCACTGCAGGTTACAGCCTGACTGTATACCTTGCATGTGATTAATAAAACCCTTGAATCCTTGACCCAACTTGAGACACCTGCACAAGCCTGAAACTTCTTTCCAGAAACTACTCCAGTAACTCCAGTGACTCCACCGGTCAGAGCACTGACTCCAATAAAACCATTGGGCTTTGTGGAGTTGGTCAGAACTCAGTCAGTACAGTGTGCAGTGAAATGCTTGGTTGTCTGACTCCAAGACATTAAATTGGGGGACATACGTATGAGAAAAACCATGAAACATTAATCATAAATATCCATAGATAATGTGCAGAAAATGTGCATCAGTATCTGATGGTTGTAAGTAATAGGACCGAAAGTAGTGGGTGCAATAAGGACAAAGAAAATTACACATAAATTGAAACAGACACTGACAGGATGACATCTGGACGTAGCCGCATGGCCCCAGTGTCATTGGGGGAGTACAGGTAGAAGGGAGAACAAGCAAAAGGTGATGAGATGATGGACAAGGTCGGCTTCCTTAATCTGCCAGTGAGCAGTGGAGGAGAGGAGCCATAACTTCAGCCATCCGCTCACCCTGATCGTCTTCGCACTCTTCCACTGCGCTTGGCTGAGGTGTAATTTGCTGCCACGGAGCCTTTCTGCGGTCCTTTACTGCACTGGGGTTCCGGGGTGGTGCAGGGCCCGCAGCAGATGTTCCGCTGTACGCCATCTGAGATTGACTAAATGCAGCCGTAATGAGCTTGCCGCTATTTTTACAGTGTCAGGTACAGCACTTCGTCACACAGCGGGGGCTCCCGCAATTACTGCACGAGGCAGTGTCACCATTTCCCTCTGCTTAAATTCTAATTGCATAATTTACCTAATTTATGTTACTATTCTGGGAATCTTAACATCTAAGACCAGGTTGACAAAGTGCTCCCAAGAACTAATTACTCTCTCTTCCTTCATGCCGGAATGATCCGCGCTTCTGTTTTTCATGCCATCACCGTCCAGGTGTCTAACCTCTTTGCCCGAGATGAGATGGACGAGATCATCAGTGACCTCATACCCACCATGAAAAAAGAATCACCGCGGCGACCGCCCACAAACGAGAACCTCTACGAGTACTTCATGAGCCGTGTCCGGCAGAACCTCCACGTGGTTCTGTGTTTTTCCCCAGTGGGGGAGAAGTTCCGCACCCGAGCCTTGAAGTTCCCAGCCCTCATATCTGCCTGTACCATGGACTGGTTCAGCCGTTGGCCTAAAGATGCTTTAATTGCAGGTGCATTTTACTCATTTTTCTGGTCTTAACTACCCCGACTGTAAATCAGTTCTTTTTGGAATTTTTATGACACTATCACACAATATAAGTCAAAATCAAAGAGAAAATCATGAGACATCCTCTCTTGCTCTCTCATCCAGTGATCAGACGGTAATCATAGGGGATGGGTAAGAAAGGATCGATTTATTTTTATTTCAGGATGATTTTTGGTGGGGTAGGACAGGGGACAAGACACAAGAAAGTACACACAAGAAATGGAGAAGCTGTTTTGGCAAATGTGGAAATGTTAACCTTGGATGGGAGTTCCACTGAGAGAGGGAGCTAGCTACAGGATGACTCTTAGGGTGGGTCATTCAGGTTTTGAGGGGATGAAATATCGGCCTCTATTATCAACCCTCAACACCTTGGTCTCCCAGCTCTGTGCACCATCCTACCTGGGAGTAGATGTTATGTAGATTCTTTTCAAAGTTAAATATAATGATGCCTTACGTAAAAGACAGCAGATGATTGTTAATGCCCCATTTTGCCACAGTGTCAGAGCACTTCCTGTCTTCCTACAACATCGACTGCTCGCCGGAAGTCAAGGCCGAGGTCGTGCACTGCATGGGGTCCTTTCAAGATGGTGTGGCGGAGAAGTGCGCCGACTACTTCCGGAGATACCGTCGGTCGACCCACGTCACGCCCAAGTCCTACCTGTCCTTCATTCAGGGTTATAAAACCATCTACAAGGAGAAGCATTCAGAACTGCAGACCCTCGCCAACAGGTCAACATCAAACCGTCTATTTATGTGATGAGATAAAACTCGATAAGCTAGAACTTCATATCTCTATCACTTAATTAGTTCTTAAGCTATTTCAATGGGAGTTGTTGTCACCTGTGGCCTGCACTATGAACTGGATTTAAGGTACAACAGTTTAAATGGACTTCATATTAGTTGACTTACATTTTGCCCATACTACCTTAAATCCGACAAGTTACCCCATTAAGCCAGTAACCCCACTTCATAGTACAGGGCACTGTTTCACAGTTGATGTAATTTATATGGTTCTGTTTGTGGATATTTTATAATGCTTTGTAGAAAACATTTTAACTGAATTTAATTTCATGACAGGATGAACACTGGTCTCCAGAAGCTAAAAGAGGCCTCAGAGTCAGTAGCCGTCTTGAGCAAGGAGCTAGAGGTTAAGGAGAAGGAGCTTCAGATTGCCAATGAAAAGGCTGACATGGTTTGTATCTGTTAATGCTGCTAACATGCACTGGTGAAGGCTTAGCAGCAGAACGCTCACGCTACATTCATGGTGCATCTATAATAAAACAAAGGCAACCATCTGTGTTCAAACACAGTTTGATTTTTTTACAATTTTGACAATTTTTATTATGTTGGCTTGTTGATGAACCAATGGTATTAGTCATCTGAGAAGGTAAAGGCATTTTTCCTTTCATCTGCTATGAATTGTAGATGAGATCGTCTGACACAAGGCAGCAGCTGCTCCTGCCCAACAGCTTATAACAAACCACCCATTAGAGGCTTTAAAATTAATGATGAAATTTATGAATGAATGCTGCGAATAAACAAAAGCTCAAGAATCTGAAAAGAATGAAGGCAAAGAGCTTCTGAATGTGCTCAGTCTGATTATTTTTTTGGCTTCATGTTAAGGTCTTGAAAGAGGTGACTGTGAAGGCACAGGCTGCGGAGAAGGTGAAGCTGGAGGTACAGAAGGTGAAGGACAAAGCCCAGGTCATCGTGGACAGCATCTCAGCTGACAAGGCCATCGCGGAGGAGAAGCTTGAGGTCGCCAGGCCGGCGCTGGAGGAAGCGGAAGCCGCCCTGCAGGTATGGGACGCGGGAAGCTTCCGGAACTTTCTACTGTGGCTTCTCTGCTTTGTCGCTCACAGTTGGACCGGGAATGCATTTCTGCCTCCAATTATATTTCCTCCTTTTTGCCTGCTTTGATTTTGAGTTTTTAGGTGCAGCTGAGGTTGTTCCTGGTGCCTGTGATGCTGAATTAGTGGTAGTGTAGTGGGCATGTAATGTTTCTGTGACTATCTGAAGCTTGTAGCTCCTGTGTAATTATGTGCTGCCTTGGAGGGTTTAAAAATAGAACTTGGTGATGGCAGGAGGTCTCACACAGCCATGACCGCTGAGGTTTCACACTCGGCAGCGATAAATCCGCTTTATAAATGTGGCCTCAGTGAGGTCCTCTTCTAACCCTGCTACCAGCTTCTAATTTGCAACGGAGGCTCCTAGCAACGCTTCGGCCAATGAAAAAGAAGCTGGGTGACATCATGCTTTTTTTTCTGGGTGGCTTGTTATCTTAATGCAGGGCATGAACCTTTGACATGTACGAGTCGGATAGACGCAGGAAATGCGATAATAATGCAAGATGAAGATGTCAAGGCCTGTCTCTGCCTCCATAAATAATGGCAGTAGTCGGCTATTGGTTTGAAAGCAATGACTTCTGTGAAATATTTTTTATTTATAAGCATGTACATCTTCTTAAATATTGTCCATTTAGAAGAACATAGCGGGGGAAATGCTGGAAAGCAGGAAGGCTTTCCCTCACCCGCTTACTGACTCTCTCCCCTCACCGCCTCTGTGTCGGGCCGCCAGACGATCAAGCCGTCGGACATCGCCACGGTGCGCACCCTGGGCCGCCCGCCTCACCTCATCATGCGCATCATGGACTGCGTGCTGCTGCTCTTCCAGCGCCGGCTTAACGCCGTGAAGTTGGACCCTGAGAAGAGCTGCCCCATGCCGTCCTGGCAGGAGTCCCTTAAACTCATGACGGCCGGTAACTTCCTGGGAAGCCTGCAGGTAACGAGGTCTGCGAACCAGCAGCCAGATGTAAACACTGAATCCTTTTTCAAGCTGCTGCATTTCAGTATTCAGTTTGCTTGGGCTCCCTGCGGTTACCCCATGCAGGCCAATGAATTGCACTTAGGCTAATTCATGACGCTAAATCATCCATGGTGTGCGAGTGTGCTGGTGTGTCCTACGATAGATTGGCATCCAATCCGGGGTGCTCCCTCAGTGTTGCCTGGGACAGACCCCAGGGTATCCCCCATTATCCTGCAAAGGGGAATCCATCAGGTTGATGACATCATCACAATCTTTTTTAGTGACATCGAAAATAGTGAAGGTATCTCAGACATCTCGAAAATAGTGAGTAAAAATGAAAAAAAAAATCAGCGTAACTAATTAACGAACATTAATAAGAAATCCTTTTTCATATTTTGTGCTGTGGCAAATGCGGTTTTTGTGGAATACCACAGTGTCGCTGATCGATGTTTTATTTATCTGCCCAGAATGTGTTACAGTATGCGCTCGCCTCTAAGACCTACAGGCCTTTTCAATTCTCTAAGGGGATTGAGCACAAGGCTAGAAATAAAAAATGTATGAAACATGGCAGAAAGTGGCAGTCGTGCAGGGAAAGAGATTCTCCGCACGCTCCTTTTCCCGCGGCCTGCGTCCGATCCATAGTGACAGGCTCTCCTGCATCTGCCCCCCCCCCCCAGCAATTTCCCAAAGACACCATTAATGAGGAGGTAATGGAACTGCTGGTGCCCTACTTTGAAATGAGCGACTATAACATCGAGACGGCCAAGCGGGTGTGCGGAAACGTGGCGGGCCTCTGTTCCTGGACCAAGGCCATGGCGTCCTTCTTTGCCATCAACAAGGAGGTGCTTCCTTTGAAGGTATGTCCTGGGCACCTGTTAAAACTGGTTTTACTGGTTGCATTAATACTGTACTAACTCGCTGGTGTGCTATCTGATAGATTCCCCCAGTTCCCCTACCTCAGGGGTCCAGTGAGTCGACATGAGGTTAACCCAGCCCTGTCCCCCCTCCCCATAACGTACTTCTGAGTGGTCACCTGCCTAGGTCACAAACTAGAAACTAGAATCAGGGCACCTTATTGACCCAAGACTTTTTGACCCACATGGTCATATGAAATCATGACATGACACGGCGTGCAAATGAGTGTAGGAAACCCGATCATTCAGGCTTATTTTTTATTATTTTTTTGTTTTTTTTTTGTGTGGGTGCCCTGTGCCAGTCTCAGCAAGATGCCACCCTGGGGGTCTAATGTTGGCCATACCTAAATCTGCCAGTGCATGTCCCTCTTTTAAATATGAACATCAAGATCACTCTAAAAATCTTAGCTCTGCTTCTAGGCTGAAGGAACAATTAACGTAAATTACATTAAGGGTTCAAAATGTTACATTAACCGTATCCTGGGGCGAATTATCTGCTCATCATGCACACGTTCCAGTCTGTATGCCCTCTGTTTGACGATGTGCTTATTAATTCAATTAGGAAGGTTAATCTTGTGGCCTTTTTTTCCCTCTCCTACAACCACGTCGATTTGCAGGCTAATCTGGCAGTGCAGGAGAATCGTCTTGCCATCGCCAACGCCGACTTACAGAAGGCCCAGGCGGAGCTGGACGAGAAGCAGGCTGAACTGGACGTGGTCCAGGGAGAATACGAGAAGGCCGTGATGGAGAAACAGGTGGCTGCCTGCTGTCCCGGGGACCCTCAGCGACGCAGCACTGCTTTTTCACTCACTAAACCTGGCAACCGGCAGATGATACATAGCAATAGAAATGGCTCGCAGATTTTGCTGGTTTTCTTGTTCAAACTTGCTTTTGATAAAGACAGGTAGAGCCTAACAGTTAACAAATAGGTAATAGTACATATGTTTTTTTTCTTTTTAGCTATGGTAATTATAATAAAAAAATGCTTCTGCCATTCTTCAGGGAGATTTCACAAACACCTCTGAAGAACAGTGAGTGTGTCATTTACAAATCAGAGTCGGAATGCATGACGCAGATGCGTCCTACAACACAGAGCAGGCAGTTGTGTAAATATCATTAATTAGTTCATAATTCTCTGCTGTTAATTCAGTCTTAGGAAACTAAGACGTCTGATTATTAATTTTTCGGAGGGTTGAATTGTCAGGGAGTGGGTGATAATTTTAATATTGGCTTACGACACAAGGAACATTAAATTAGAAAGTCTTTCATGACCTTAACAAGCATAATTCTTAGTAATAAAATTAAAAGGCACAAATGTCTGAATTCAATGCCTCTCCATCATCCCTTGTCACAAGAGGCTGTGATCATTCACACCTTTGAATCGTGACCTGCGTTTTGGGGCATGGTGGAAGATTGTGAACTGGAATGATGAGAGCTTCATAGAGCATTCATAATGCATAATAAACATGGCTATAATGTGTTACAGCTTTTTATGGATATTTGTAGCCATGTTTATAGTGCTATATGAATGAATTATAATGCATTATGAATGTGTTTATAAATTGCTAAAAACATGGCCTTAAGTAAGGTGTTGTCATACCTTCCTTGTCCTGGAGATGCCCAGCCCCTAGCTCTGTCGCGCGTGCCCTGACGTCTCCTGCCAGCTTACTCCCTCCCACCCCCCATGTGTAATAACCAGGCCCTCCGGGAGGATGCTGAGCGTTGCAGGCACAAGATGCAGACGGCGTCAAGCCTGATCAGTGGCCTGGCCGGTGAGAAGCAGCGCTGGACCGAGCAGAGCAAGGAGTTCGCCGCTCACAGCAAGCGCCTCGTCGGTGCGTTCCACGGCCGGCCCCCCCGAGCCACAGATGGTGTTTACCAGCACTCAAACTACACATTTGTCCGCCTCCCCCAGGGCACTATGCTAAATATTAAATAAAGGCATTCCATATTTAGGAGGTGCTGAAGCAGCATGTTATGCTAACTAGCTAGCTAGCTGCAACCTTCTGACTGTCGTTAGCTATTAATCTCATTTTTAAAATATCTGAGGAGGGTCAGAGGTCACTACACTAAAATTTAAATGAAGATGTTTCTCATTTAGGACATGCTGAAGTAGCATGTGCTGCTAATCAGCTAGCTACGGTCTCCTGACTGAACATACTGATAAAGGCATCAAGCCAAAACGTGTTTGTGCCATGACGTTCAATCAAACAATATCAAGCAAAGTGCACCCTGTTTTTGTTTTTCTTTATAGATCTTTTGGCTCCCCATTTAACACTCACTGAATATGTAGGTTTCGAAATGTCTGAGGGGGTGAGACTTTTTTGGGGGGGGGGGGGGGCTAAAACAACAAATTGGCCCCTACTTGACACTTGGGAGTTTCTGTAATTGTAATAATTGTCAGCATTAAGGGAAGCTTTGTGCGATTTCTGTCTCTTGACCAAGTCCTCTCCACTCATGACATGTAATCATATTTTATCATGATCACCCTGCTTAATGTCAGCCACATTCATTCGTTTTTTGCATTGTTTAGTTTGCATTGTAATCATATAGACATGCTAAACACATGCTTTCAGACTTTATTTCTGGAGTGTAATACTGTCTGTGGACTATGCTGAATTAACTATAAGGGATGTGCTCTTATTTTAGGTTGAAATTAACAAAGATAAATTAGAGATGTGCTTCATTTACTGGTACATAGATCAAAGCAAAATGGAACATAGTTTGAAGACCTCATTTGTTCTTCTTTTTTAATTGCGGCTATTTTATGGTGCAGGGGACGTCTTACTGGCTACAGCGTTCCTGTCGTACTCCGGCCCTTTCAACCAGGAGTTTCGGAACCTTCTGCTGACAGACTGGCAGAGGGAGATGAGGACGAGGCAGATCCCATTCGGGAAGAACCTGAACCTGACCGACATGCTGATCGATGCTCCAACAGTGAGCGAATGGAACCTGCAGGGGCTGCCCAACGACGACCTCTCCATCCAGAACGGCATCATTGTCACCAAGGCCGCACGTTTCCCCCTGCTGCTGGATCCTCAGACTCAGGGCAAGACCTGGATCAAGAACAAGGAGGCCAAGAATGAGCTGCAGGTGAAGTTCACAGCTCAGGCTTTTCTGGTATCACAGTTCTACGGCTTCTCTCCCTTTCAAACAGTTCATGAAGCAGGAGGAAAAAGCATTTCACTACACACATGCACCCATGTGTGTTTGTGCAGATGACGAACTTACACTGTACAAAGTGTACATGTACAGTGGTACCTTGGTTTGCGAGCATAATTTGTTCCCGAATCGTGCTTAAAATCCAAAGCACTCGTACATCGAAGCCAATTTTCCCATAAGAAATAATGGAAACTCGGATGATTGGTTCCACAACCCAAAAATAATCAAGACAAAACATAAAGTAAAAATACATAAAACAAATTAACCTGCACTTTAACTTTGAAAAGAATCGTGGATGGTGTGAGAGAGACGAGAGAGAGAAGAGGAGGGTTATTTTGTAGCACGACTTTCGCTATAACTAACGGAATCACTGGTACTTGGTACTTCTTTTTCTTTTTGTGCGACTTTAACAAGGAACCTATCCAATGATAGCTGCTTTCACCTCAATTTCGCAGAAAAATGGACATTGCATTGTGGTTGAACAAATTCATTGCTTGCACTGCTACGGCCTTATTCGGGTGGTGCTTTTCTACTAAATTTTAACTATACGAGTGAGGGATGCCAACTGAGACCGAGCATGGGAGACAATAACCCACAATCCCGCAGCGAGAGAGAGAGAGAGAGAAAGAGAGAGAGAGAGAAAGAAAGAAGTACCATTGGCTCAGTTGTGATTAAGTGACACTCAGCAGACAAAGTGTATATGTAATACACATATGGCAAGACCTCACTTGTTTATCAAGTTAAAATGTATAAAAAATTTGTGCTCATCTAGCAAAACAATTGCAGACCAAGTTACTCGCAATCCAAGGTTTTATTGTATTTGAAACGTACATGCAGTGATTCGGCCTGATCAGTAATACAGGAGCCTTGTACTATTTGTCTGAATTGCTGGCAAAAAGTTATGGAAATAACAGATGCAACCTCAAATCTACTTGTTAATAAGTGAGTAATGAAATGTAGACGGAGAGCTGAAAGTGTATTATCTAGTTTGAGCCACAGCCCACCTACCTTGAATCTCATTGCTGTGAGGACTCTTAAGCCGAATACATAGCAATAAGTTTCCACTGTTCCAGGTCACCTCCCTGAATCACAAGTACTTCAGGAACCATCTGGAAGACAGTCTGTCTCTGGGACGCCCTTTACTCATTGAGGATGTCGGGGAGGAGCTGGACCCCGCGTTGGACCACGTCCTCGAGAAAAACTTCATCAAGACGGGCTCGACGTACAAAGTAGGGTATCGCAAGGCTGCTTGCAGAAGCACCAGTGATGGGCTGCATGTAGTGAGGTCACATGAAAGGCAGCCAGGCGCAACTTAGATGTAGGAAATAAAAAACATTGAATCACAATCAAAGTTAGTAACTAAACTCATATAAATTGTAAAAATCTACAGCCCTTCCAGGAAACCATAAATGTGCAGCTATTTTTACTGTGGGCAGTTGCTTTAGGAAAAAATTTACCGAATGTTACTTCGAATGTTATAAATAGTAACAATAGAGAAACTTGTCCACTAGCCATACCACCTACAGTTCAGACTAGGTAATCCATCTTAAACTAAGCAGGTTTGAGCTTGGCCGGCACTTGTGTGGGAAACCAACTAGGAATGCTGGGTTGTTGCTAGAACAGGTCTTGGTGTGGCCGACAGGTGAGCCCACCTTGTGGTCTGTGTGGATCCCAATGCCCCAGTACAGTGAGGGGGACACTGCACTGTAAAAGTGGCAGCGTCCTTCAGATGAGACACGTAAACTGAGGTCCTGACTCAGTCATAAAAGATCCCTGTGCATCCTTTGACAGAGGGTGGTGCCCCGATGCCCAGACTAAAACTGCCCACTTTGGCCCTATTACATCTGGTCCCCTAATCATCCCCTATGTCTTACTGGTAAATGTCCTGCTGCCCAGTCCCTTTCCATGGACTTAGACCTCTGAACCCCAGAATGTCATTGGCAATTCCTTCCACTTTCTTTAATCGGGGCATGTTTGACCCAATGCTACGCTAGTCAGACCTAAACCTTTCTTTGAGCTTCCATTTAGGGCAGGGGTGGGCAATCCTGTCCAGAAAGGGCCACTGTGCACACAGGTTTTTCTGTTATCACTGTTCTGTGGTAGTAATTAGATTACTAATTAGAGGACTGATTGGCTGAAGAGTCCTCACACCTGGGTTTGAACAGCTGACCTAAAGGTTATCCCAAAAATCTGCATACACACTGGCCTCTGGCGGATAAGGTTTCCCACCCCTGATTTTGAGGAAACCTAAATTCCTAACCTGAAGGGAGTAAGAACCTCATCAAACCACTTAGCAACAGACACCCACCACTTCCATTTCCTACTTTACATTTCTCTGCTTTCAGATCATATCTGTATGATCCGTTGATTTGAAGCTGAGCTATATTTAGTCTCGATAAAATTTCCTAACGTATAAGTATGTGTAATTATTGTAGCACTGTAGCCAGTATTGGTATTTTTTATGGTTTTCCATGATTGAACTCCCTAAATTGTCCTCTGCCATTTGCTGGTGTGCAGAGACAGCTCTGCTGACAGTTACACATTAGTGTGTGCAGTTTATATGTTATCTAAGCTAAATTTAGACATGCATGTTTTTGGTAAATGTGTAGACAAAGCAGCGATAGTACCGTATCACACTTCCAAAATTGATATAAAGTGAATATGTAAACTGTGCCATTACCATACTCAGCTTTATTTGCATAAAAGGTATTTTATGTGGCACAATTTTTAGCAGGTAAAATTCGAGTGCTTGTTTTCCTGGGTGAGTGTAATTTTATTGATCATCACAGATGATTTTACTGTTCATTTTACTGGAATAATGTATCAAAGATTCACTAAGACAAGTTAAATATGTGTGTCTGGTATAGCATCAGTCGTGAAAGCATCAGCTGACAGGACAGTAAATTAGAAGATGCCTCTGTCAGGCTCGAGGTCCCTGGGAGTTTGCCGATAGCTTGTCAACAGCGACAGCCGCTGCGCCACACGGCAAAAAGAAAAAAAAAAAAACCACCACAGAAAAGTAGTTTGGAAATAACAGGTCATTTATTTTACTTTAAAAAGTGTAAGTGCATCTAAGTGAAAATGATACAGCAGCACAACATAATTTCCATGCTGTTTAAATTTCAGTGTCCATTGGTGCTTTTCAGTTTATACAGTTTTATGTTTCATTATGAGTTTCCGGCATAAAACGTTCCAAAATACTTTGTACATTTTGTTAATTTTTAAATATCATTACTTACACTGCTATACACTGCTAAAAGGAGATTTAGCTCTGGAGTGCAGTAAATGCTTGTTCACATGGCGAGTTTAAAGTCCCCACGTGCGATGGTTACAGTCCCCTGGTTTAGGGGTCAGCTTCCCATTGTCGTGTGTCTGTTTTGGCACCAGGTGAAGGTGGGAGACAAAGAGGTGGATGTGATGCGTGGATTTCGCCTTTACATAACGACCAAGCTCCCCAACCCCGCCTACACGCCGGAGATCAGCGCCCGTGCCTCCATCATCGACTTCACTGTCACCATGAGAGGTCTGGAGGACCAGCTTTTGGGTCGAGTCATCTTGACTGAAAAGCAGGTGAGGGAACAGGGAACAAAGCTATGAAACCTACACTTTAATCTACTTAGCAGACAGCTTTATTCAAAGCAACGTAAATTTCCAGTGCCTGGAGCAATTGGGGATTAACCCAACAGTGAAATGTAATGTACAGCCACAGGGGATTTGAACTTGCAACCTTCTGGCTATTCTTTTGTGGCCACAAATTAAAGCAGTATAGCTCCTCATCTATGAGCCCCGATTCTTCAGTCAGCTGTGGAGGAGAGAGCTAGACGTAAACCTCAGGAAGACTTATACTACTAGTCAATTGTCCATGGGCTCAACCAGGATCTGAATGCAGCATCTCTAACACTACCATACCCCTAATCCACCAAAGCTGCACTATTCACTGTCACTTCCTGCCTGGGAAAAAAAATGATCAGACCAAACAATAGTGAGCTGAGCTTCTGACTGACAGCAGATTATCGCTACACCAGTGCTGGTTTCAGAGCTTTTCCTCCACAAAGCACAGAAATGGGAACTGCATCTTCTCATAAAACCTGAGGTGTCGCCAAAGACAGGCACTTGTAACCCGTAGGTTAAAACATCATGGTGTGCTGGATATGTGTCCACTGTATTATACACTCTACAATTCTGTTTATTTACTACAGAATTGTGTGCTATCTATCTATCCATCTATCTATCCATCCATCCATCCCTCCCTGCTCTGGCTTTTCTGGCTGACCTATACTGCTCCAGTAAGGCTATCCATCTGCATAGGCAACAAAATGGTCACAGCCAGCCAACAGAAATCAAACAAACCGTGAATGAGCAGTTTCCTCCTGTAAACTGTCTGACTCAGCAACCGAGCGGCATGTCAGGGACCTCCATCGCTCCAGATAGGCCCGGATCTTGGCTGCGATCTGTGTTTTTTTTTTTTTCTTCGCTGGAGAGAAACAGCATGTCTCTGTGGCTGTGTGAGTGTGTTGGAGCTGGAAGAGAAACCAGTGCTTATTCCCACTGGTTGTCACTGCACCATCACGCACCATTACCTCCACCTCTCCACCACATGTGCCACCTGTCAGGCTTTGTGGAAAATGTCCTCATTTCTGCACCGATCAGCGTTTCTCTTCCTTGTGTCACCGAGTGTCATGCATACAAACCACAATGATCACATACATATATTGTTTTAAGCACAAAATCATTGCTATTTAAAAATACATGATCTACTGTATTTTGACCAACTGTACAAGGCTAAAGCAACTGAAAATTGCACCGAATGTTGACAATTGTGCAAGACCATTTGCATACATGCACTTAAACATTTGTGTGAAAGGAGAAATGACGGTCTGCTGTGCTGAAGTGACGTCACGGTGTGGGGATTACTCTTCTTGGTTTGCAAATGTTTTTTGCCATTTGAGAAAGGCACCAAAGCAATCCAGAAAAACTGGAAGTATGTCTCATGAAATTTACCTAAGCAAATGAGAAAAACTTTGATTTTTGTAAATGCTCCACTAATGAATTACCTGCTATAATGTTACAAGTCATGATAATACTAAAGGTAAAAAACAGTAACATTACTTCACAAAGGAAACACCTTTGTGTGAATACAGGTTTTGGTAGCTATCAGCAAATAATAAATGAGCCATTTTCCAGTCCTGGAAACAGCTTTTGCTTCCATACAGACCCACTAAAGGTCTTTGATGATTATAATCACAGATACTAGGCTGACCTCCAACCAGGATTAATCTTGCCGATTGAAAGAAGATCACATGAAAGGCTGGAAGCTGCCAGTGGTGATTTTGTGGGAACGATCCCTGATTTTGTCTGAATGGCCTTTTCTCAGTCCAACAATAGTGAAAAGCCAGACCCCAGTGCCAATGTTTAAAGTTTTTAAATGGTGAGATAATGGTGAGTCTGTGACTGATGGTTAAAGTCTGCCAGGTTACCCGGGGAGGAGCCTGGCTATTGGGGTTCTCCCATTTTCAAGTCAAAAGCGAAAAGAGAAACAAAGTAATATATCAATATATATGCAGACCAAGTCTAGATGGATTATTTAATTAAAAAATGACAAAATGGAAAACAAAATATTGACCCACGGACCAGATGTAATAATAAATCTCCCAGAGCCCATATTGCAGCTTTGACACTCTGTCCTCCACGACCTGCAGTGGAAACACGGCCGCTTCTTGTTCATATTTTTATTGCTCTTCATACACATTTCAAGACATTTATTCCATTGTGGTACAACATAGAGAGTCACCTATAGCTTTCAAGATCTTTATCTTTTTAACTTGTGCTTTGGGTGTTACATATTTGAAGTACCTTTTTTAGATACTAACGGCACATCTTGGAGAATTATGCACAGCAAATTTGGCAATGGCCAGTCAACACTTGGAATTTATATTTAGGTGTGAAGTGTTAAACTGGAGAAGCCTGATTATCTTGGTCCAGGACATGTATGAATAGTACTGTACATTAGTGATTCGTTTCTGGATCTCTTTGCTGTATGTTTAACAATTGATAAATATCTAAGAGCATATGGAGAGTACATCAAATATGTTTAAAGGTCAAAGGCGAATCTGCATCCTTGCTTTGTAACAGGAGCTGGAGAAGGAACGGACAGACCTTCTGGAGGACGTCGCGGCCAACAAGCGCAGGATGAAGGAGCTTGAAGACAACCTGCTGTTGAGGCTGACGAGCACGCAGGTCTCCCTGGTGGAGGACGAGAGCCTCATCACTGTGCTGAGCGGCACCAAGCGTACGGCTGAGGAGGTCACGCAGAAGCTGCAGGTCGCCGCCGAGACTGAGGTCCAGATCAACGCCGCCCGCGAGGAGTACAGGCCAGGTGATTGCAGTGGGGACTGCCCCCTACCACCCAAACACAGGAATCACGCCCAGAAATCTCCTGCCTTAGCCATTTCAGAAAGCATCTGGTATAGTGTGCCAACTCTGAAATTAATTTAAGCATATAAATACCTGTCAATTGTTTAAGGTTATTTACAGGTTTATAGTATTTTTAGCTTATAGCTCTTGTTTAGGCAGGACATTAAGTCATTTCTTCATAAAGTCAAGTGCCAAGTATACAGAGCCTCACCTGAAAAAGACTGAAAATATCCGGCAAATAATAACCTACTCCAAATGCTTTTCTGAAAAGGAGAGGACATGTTATCTAGTCGATCGTGTTCAGGGACATTTCACTCGCGAATGAGAGGCTGTCGTCCTTGTGTGGGAAGATGGCATTCAGTATTAAGTACTAAGTCTTCCATGCCAGAGACATCAGCATAAAATGTACGGTGCTGTTTACGTTTCTGGAAAAATACCTTGGTGAGAGTATTCCAAGATCCTAACCTCTGTAAAGCCTTCTGGGACTGGAAGTAAGAATCTAAGCATGCCTTTGGTTTCTGTTTCATGCAGTTGCTGCGAGAGGCAGCATCCTATACTTCCTCATTACGGAGATGAGCATGGTGAACGTGATGTACCAAACATCCTTACGCCAGTTCCTGGGACTCTTTGACTTGTCCTTGGCCAGGTAATGGCAAATCTGCATTGCGTTATTAATTCAGGTCCTGCTTGCCTGGTATTTGCATTTAGTTGATATGTACTTGTTAGGCCCAAAATTCTTCAGCGATTTGTGAAAATATGTGGGATTTACCATTTGGACACTAGATGATAAGCCAGTGAAATATTTGTTTTAGCTCTGCAACAAGCTGTTAATGTTATTTATCAATGTTAGCAAATGTTTTGGACTTGTTATCCTCTTCCGGTAAATACCTGCGGCACTCAGCCCAAAATACGAAGGATGTGTTAAAAGAATGGGAAGGCCCTCATGCTGCAGTGTTTTATGTCGAACAGGTCGTCGAAAAGCCCAATCACCAGCAAGAGGATCGCTAACATTATAGATCACATGACCTTCGAGGTACACAAGTACGCCGCCCGTGGGCTCTACGAGCAGCACAAGTTCCTGTTCACACTTCTGCTGGCCCTCAAGATTGACATGCAGAGTAACCGCGTGAAGCACGAGGAATTCCTCACCCTAATTAAAGGTCAGGGCGGCAACCTGCTCACCGAGTCCTCTCATGGTTTTTTTCCTTTCAGAAGCGCCTTGCAGCAGGAAAAGTCTCTGCACTGCTCTGGTTTGGTCTTTGGTTGCTTAGTGGTGATGTATGCAGAGGAAAATTACTTCACCCCAGTAAACATTATGGTTTATTTTCCACGATATAATGCCTGCTATTCATTGCTGGTACAAAGTGAAATCCATGTCATAATAAACAGCATGCGTGGATGAAAAGAGACATTTCAGAATGCATTTCAGCATTGAGAGCTGAAACTTTAGGGATCGTTTTTTAAAGCTTGGTGAAAACACCTACATGAGTGTTCATTCTGAGATTATGTCTGAGATTATTGAAGTGCAAAGACAATGGCGTCACAGGCATATAATGTATTGCCCAATGACACGGGGTCTCTCCTGAGAGAAGCAATTTGCCACAAGGTGAGTCCACACGCTGCCTTGCTGGCTGGTGTAATGAGGATTGATGAAAAGCCCTAAGCTGTTTCAGAGTTGCTATTTCAGTCCCGTTTGACTGATTTCTGAGTGACAGGGAAACTTGAAGGGGGAAGTTTGAGCTGAACGTTTTATGGGATAACTTCACCAGTGAAACACCATCACACATTCATGTTACTCTCAGCCCAATACACACACGTCGTCCAAACCCTACTCTCCTCCTCATCCTTTAGTTGAACTCTAAAGATGCGGTCACACTAGCATGAAAAAAAAATCGCATAGTCTATGCAGCTTCGAACAGGAAGTATTTGTCAATACCATTAGTGAATTTGGGGTACAATGAATCATGGGATTGATTTGTCAGGGCTGCAACTAATGAATACCTGATATTTCAGGCAGGGCAAGAATGACATCTGAGGATTTATACCATACTCTGTACTTTTGTTCGTAGCATTGGAACTAGTCTTTGGCAATGGAAGGTTATATAAAATGGAAACAAGAGAATACAAGTATGGTCTAGTACACATGCTGACAATTACCTAGTGTTGGTGCAGTGATGCTAACCAGGAAAATGCACCGTAATAAGCTTCCTACCTTCAAGACCCATTTGAATGCTCTGTGTCGCTTTTGTCCTGTTTACAAATTCATATTCCAGCAATTGACAGTTTAAAAGAATTGGCTGCTCATGGCCAGTGAAGCTGAAAATTCAGCCCCACCCACACCGTTCCTGATTGGCTGAGCAACTGGAAGTGAGGATTCTTATTCTCACATCGCACGACTATAATGAAGTGAATGAGACGCAGATATTTTTTCCCACTAGTGTGACTGCACCTTATATCTCATTCCTCCAGGAATTGAGGGAGACGTCCAATTTCTTATATGTTCACAGCTGTCAGTAAAAAGGGTTTATGAACTACAGTTCCACTGAAAAGTTCATTGATAATGGGGAGATCTACCATTTAATACCCCAGACATTTAAGAATTCTTTTTCTATCGTTCAAGATGACAGAAATATTGCCTCATAAAATAAGCAGCTCTAGTGAGCTGATTCACATTCCACAAATAAACAATTTATATATTCCTACTACATTAGATTGATATGAGTAGGAAACTAATATACAATAGGGAATCCATAACAAAAGATCACATTTTCTGTTTTTTTCCTGTAGGTGGCGCCTCCCTGGATCTTAAGGCTTGTCCTCCTAAACCAGCTAAGTGGATTCTAGACATGACATGGCTGAACTTGGTTGAGCTCAGCAAGCTCTGGCAATTCTCTGACATCCTCAATCAGGTACGCCCCCCCCCCCCCCCCCCCCCCCCCCCCCCCCCCCCCCCCCCCCCCCCCCCCCCCCCCCGCGCCCCGCGCCCCACCCCCAAAGCGCGCCGGAGCACCAACCGCCGC
>JAABNY020000136.1:4914837-4941777 GCA_015164015.2 Brevimyrus niger | reverse complement strand
ATCGATAGCCCTAACCGGTCCCCCCCCCCCCCCCCCACCCCCCCCAGCGGCAATCTCCTGTCAGGTATGCGGGCGCCTCAGCCATGAGAGCGAGGCATCAGGCACAAAAAGGGGTGGACGACCCACTGGCGGCTCCGAGAATTCACAATAGGGGTTTATTAAAGAAAATTACAGAAGACTAAATAACAAAAAACGATACACATCTAACATCAACTATGAACCACAATGATAGACAGACAGACAGACAGACACAGACACACTAGGGAGCAACATGCAAAAACAGAGGGGGCAGGATTCAAACACAGGACAAAGATCACAAGCAACCACATGCTCTACACATTGAGCCATGTGGCCAGACAAGTAACAAGGGAAAACAAACACTAACATGAATCACGGGATGACCAGCAACACCTGCTGGCCAAACGAGGGAAGGGACACAGAGTGAGACCGCAGGGACCGACCCTGACATCTCCAGAATCCCAGCTGGAAAGCTGCACCGTGAAAAATCGCACGCTCTTCGCTTCGGTCTCACATGCCTGTCTTCTGTGTAAACATGTCAGTGTTTGATACATCTCGCATTATGCCGACCGGTGAGTGAGTGACAGGCTCAGTGGGAGCCGTCTGCCCAGCTCACAGTTAAATAGCCATAGTTTGGAACTGGTTCAACAATTATTTATAACTGAAGGAATTAGTCTGTAGCTTATACTGTATGAAAACATTAGCTCTATGCTTTCTGTTCAAACAAATGAGATGGACTCGAAAAGACTTTGATTGTAAATGCGTTAGCTTTTTTTTCTCAATCTGGAGTACAATCAAGGTGGGGTTTTTTTTGCTTCTTGGGTCTCACTGAATTTATTTTTTTTTGCTCTGCCCATGTCTCTCTGAAGTTTGTTGAACCCACATCAGGTGTTTCAGACAGTCCGCTTTTCTGTTAGAGATTTCCAGTCTTTGACATTCTTTCCTTTTGTGTCTCCACTGGGATATGGTAGCTTCAAGTTGTATAAAATGTTAACGTTAGCTAGTGAGTAGAGTCAGAAGATCGTAGATCTGCTAGTGCATCAGCATCTTGCTGCAGCCAGTTTAATATTTAATGTAACAAGTGTTTATCGACATGAAAATGCGAGCTTTGAGCGCTGGGAAACACCACTTAGGATAAACCCTTCAAATGAAGCTAATGAGTTGATTGAGATCTGGTTGACCTTTGAGTCTGACACCTCCGCATAGATTGGACGAAATGAGAAACAGTGGAAGAGCTGGTTTGACAAAGATGCCCCAGAGGAGGAGATCATCCCTAATGCGTATGACCAGGTCCTGGATTGCTTCCGACGCCTACTCCTTATCCGCTCTTGGTGCCCAGACAGGACCATCGCCCAGGTATCTAGGGATGCTGTTTTCTTTATGCCTGATTGAAATACTTTAAGCTTGTTTGTGTCATATAATCATCAGAACAGTCACATGCTTGTTTTTTTGATGGCACCATACATAATCGTATATTTATTCTTGATTCAGAATGTAGCAATCATCGATATAAAGAGTACAAGGAGAATCTTATTCTGAAACAGCAGCTTCTTTGCGTCTCATGGCAAATTTTGTATTGATTCTATTAAGGCTCGAAAATACATCATGGATTCCATGGGTGAGAGGTATGCAGAGAGTGTGGTCCTAGACCTGGAAAAGACATGGGAGGAATCAGACCCCCATACCCCTTTAATCTGCTTTCTGTCTATGGGCTCTGACCCCACCGACTCCATCATTGCCCTTGGTAAGAAGCAAAAGATCGAGACACGCTATGTATCGATGGGTCAAGGGCAAGAAGTTCATGCTCGCAAGCTTCTTCAGCAAACCATGGCGAATGTAAGAACTCCATGACGACTTTGGCTCTCATGCATCTGCTTCAAGAAGAATTACTAGGTGTTAATTAATTAATGTAAAACAGCTTGGTTGAAACACAGTTGAATTACAGAGTTATACCATTTACTTATACTCTAGTTGTCTGATTGTTTGTTTGTTTTTGGGGTCAACAGGGAGGCTGGGCCCTCCTACAAAACTGTCACCTCGGCCTGGGCTTCATGGACGAGTTGATGGACATGGTGACAGAGTGTGAGATGGTGCATGAGTCCTTCCGCCTGTGGATGACCACCGAGGTCCACAAACAATTCCCTATTACCCTGCTGCAGATGTCAATCAAGTTTACCAACGAGCCACCCCAGGGACTCAAGGCGGGACTGAGGAGAACCTACGGAGGTTTGTCTGCCCTGCTGTTTGTTGGGCAACTCGGATATGATTGGAGCAGCCCATGAAGAGCTTCAGGACTTACAAGTTTGAGATCATGAATTGAAATACATTGCAATGATGTAACCTCTCATTGGCCAGGCATCAGCCAAGATCTCCTAGATGTCAGTAACCTGATCCAGTGGAGACCCATGCTCTATGGGGTGGCATTCCTGCACTCAACTGTTCAAGAGAGACGAAAGTTTGGTCCTTTGGGCTGGAACATTCCTTATGAGTTCAATCAGGCAGACTTCAATGCCACCGTACAATTTGTGCAGAATCATCTGGATGACATGGACGTGAAGAAAGTGAGATATCCCTGTTCCTTCCCAGGAGTGCTATTTAGAGTTAAAGAGTAGTACATGTCTCGGAGTCTCATCCACGTGTCATGTTTGTATCTTCTCCCCGTGTTTGTGTTGCTTTACTGGTCTGATATGCCGTCTTCGGATGATCTGTGGCGTCGTTTCAGGGGGTGTCTTGGAATACAGTGCGCTACATGATTGGCGAGATTCAGTACGGTGGGAGAGTCACGGACGACTGCGACAAGCGTCTGCTGAATACCTTCGCCAAGGTCTGGTTCAACGAGAATATGTTTGGAGCAGACTTTGTTTTCTACAAGGGCTACGCTGTTCCCAAGTGCAGCAATGTCGACCAGTACCTCCAGTACATCCAGGTACAATATACCCTCCCATTACCTCCACCCAACCCTAATTCCTTTCCGCTGAATGATTTACCATTAATACACAGGCTTATTGTGATTATTGTCTTTCGAATATGCAGTCAGCTTAGATGATTGTATTAATTAGCGTAATTTCTGGTCCATTGCACCTGTATGGCTATTTTTTTTGCTTTTATAGGGTTTTATGTAGTGTTTGATTGTGGGATTTTCATGGTTTCAATACACCATGCATTCCCCTGAAATTACCTGTTAATAATAAGTAATCACATTGTACACCAGGGTGCTTATCAAAGAACGTGTAGCTGATTTTACTTTAGTGATGATTACAAGCATACTCTCTCCCTCTGAGTATAGTGTCAGAAGCTGGATATTTAAAACAGAAATATTTATTGGCCCAATACCATAATATGTATTCACTACAATGATCCTTGTATAATCTTCTTTATGTCAATGAAAAATAAAGGGTCTTGCACTTACGCCAGTATCTTCATTCAAATTGCTTGTATTATCCAGCTGCTTTTTCTGTTACCAGCAATATGTCCATTTTTCTGAAACAGTAGATTTACATTTACATCCTGAAACAAATACACAAGATATTTCCCTCAATAATTTCATTTAGTCCTCTAAATAAGGGCTGACAAAATACTCGGCTCTTTCGTGGATCTGCAGCAAAAAATCTGTTCTGTGCCCCTTTGAAATCAAAATTGAATTATGTTATAACAGCCAAAGGCTTGATACGGTGTATCAGATCTCAATAGCAGGTAATACCTCTTAATACTGTGAATTATTGTTTAAGTGTATATGTGTTATTTTACTGGCCAAGCTACAGCTGTGATGTTCTCTAAACATGTAAGTGTAACATTTCAGGGCCTCCCTGCTTATGACACTCCAGAGGTGTTTGGGCTGCACCCCAATGCTGACATCACTTACCAGAGCAAGCTAGCTAAAGATGTACTGGACACCATTCTTAGCATCCAGCCCAAAGACAGCTCCAGTGGGGGCGGGGAAACTCGAGAGGCAGTGGTGGGGCGTCTGGCGGACGACATGCTGGAGAAGCTTCCACCAGACTATGTTCCATTTGAGGTGAAGGACCACACTGACAGTCCACTCTGTACTGAACTGAACTTTATATAGGGAGGGAGATAACTGGTATGCAAGTACACATTCACCCTTAAAAGCGTCACGTGTGGAAATTAACTGTTGTAATAGCGCAATTGTGAATGTATTTTATGTGCATTTGAGCTGCTATGACAAGAACTTACAGTGCATTTTAATCTTTATACTGCAAATGAAGTACGAATTAGCAGGTAAAGGTTAAAATGCAGTGTAGTTTCTTGCCGCGGCAGCGTAAATGCACATAAAATAAGTGAACATTTGTGCTTTTACAGCAAGTGATTGCCGCACGTATCGCTTTTAAAGGTGAACCTAAATGTGAACTTGCGTGCCAGTTACTGTATGTGCATCCCTGTCTATATTTCAATGTTTCCCAACCCGGTCCTCAGGAACCCAGAGACAGTCCACATTTTTGCTCCCTCCCAGCTCCCTGAAAGGCAGTTCTCAATTTTCCTCCTCAACTACCTACCTCCTACTGGGAGCTGGGAGAGAGCAAGGCCGTGGACTGTCTGCGGGTCACTGAGAATCCGATTCGGAAACACTGCTATGTATGAATTTATGTAACTTCCTTACGTCACAGAGGCTGCTGCTAAAAGTTGCCATCCTCATGTAACCCACTTGCAAAACGACATATAATAATCCTTGAGCCTTTGGTGCATGTCCTCCCCAGGTAAGGGAGCGGCTGCAGAAGATGGGGGCCTTTCAGCCCATGAACATCTTCCTGAGGCAGGAAATTGACCGCATGCAGAGGGTCATCCAGCTGGTGAGGAACACGCTGACAGACTTGAAGCTGGCCATCGACGGCACCATCATCATGAGTGAGACCCTCCGAGATGCCCTGGACTGCATGCACGACGCCCGCATCCCCGCACGCTGGAAAAAGGCACGTCCTGCATGTCGCCTTTCAAGCCCACTCTCAATACTCTCTAAGGGTTTGCGAGGTGCTGTGTTAATGATGGTTATTTTTATGCACAATTACAAATATTATTTTAAAATGAAGTATAATTTAGCTGGATATGCCGCAAGTCCAGTGAAATAGCGGTTTATTGAGGTCTGTCTCGAAAATGCAAATTTGCATGCAGATGTAATTAGCGCATCATGACGCTTTGAGGCTCATAATAGTTCCCTGGGCTGTCTTTCTTCCAGCAGAAGCTATTTTAAGTGACTCTGAATGATTTGATTTGCACGGCATTCAGTCTGAACACCTGTGACAGCGTTTTACTAGACTGATTTTCTCTTGAGGTAGACGCTGGTGGAAAAACATGTGGGTTACGGGTACGAGCTCCGCCTCGGTTGAGGTAACTGGTCCCATCTGCTCTTGCGTTACATCTCAGGCGTCCTGGGCTTCCAGCACTCTGGGGTTCTGGTTTACTGAGCTGCTGGAGCGAAACCGTCAGTTCCAGGCCTGGATTTTTGAAGGACGCCCGAACTGCTTCTGGATGACGGGTTTCTTTAACCCACAGGGATTTTTGACAGCCATGAGACAGGTGTGGTGACTGAATAGTACACAGATGTACTCTGTTTCCATAATTATTGTTTTTTTTTTGTTGCTACAATGTTGTGTCAAAGAGAATTGACACTCATTTTGGTCTATCACTGTATATAATTAAAGTGCTTATGACAGCTGATAAGGAATTAGCTCCACAATGAATTGGCATTCAATCCGTTATCAGCTAGAAGCTTGAAGGAAAAAGCTTGTAAAAGGCAGCTGACCTTGACAAGTGACTATAAACTTAAAGGCTCCCAAACATCCATCTGGGAAGGAGTGCATGACACGCCTCCGAAATTTCAATGGAACCACACTGAATCTGTGTTGTATGTGTTTGTGTAGCAAAGCCAATTGGGAAAAAAAACAGTGCTTCACGTCATTCTTGCGCTTTCATCCTTCACACAGGAAATTACCCGGGCAAACAAAGGCTGGGCCCTGGACCGCATGGTCTTGTGCAACGAGGTCACAAAGTGGATGAAAGATGACATCAGCCAGCCGCCCGCTGAGGGCGTCTATGTGTATGGCCTGTATCTTGAGGGTGCCGGATGGGACCGCAGGAACTGCAAACTGGTGGACTCCAAGCCTAAAGTGCTGTTCGAGATGATGCCCGTCATCAGGATGTATGCAGAAAATAACGGTCTGTTTCCCGGCGCCTTTTTCGTCCTTTGTGATTGCATTTCACTTTGTCATCTCATACACTGAATGACCCAAACCAAAATAATCTTCCTGGATGAATGCTGTCAGTACTGTGCTTTTATTTGCCTTGCTTTTATAAATGTTTTATTATTCATTCTGTCCTCAAGCTCTTCTCACAATAAAACTCAGCTAATTGAAGGTTTTTACAAAAATCACATTATTCAAGAACCTGAAATGTTCTAAGGTTTCATTTTGTTGTGGTACAAACATTTGCCAAGCTAGTATAGTGTTCCACTAAAATAGCTATAATTTATATTTTTGACTGTAATATTTACTGTTATTGATTTCCGTCCAGGTCTGAAAGATTCCCGTCTCTACTCGTGTCCTATTTACAAGAAACCCGTAAGGACAGATCTGAACTACATTGCTGCAGTTGACCTGAGGACCGTGGTACCACCGGAACACTGGATTCTCCGTGGTGTGGCCCTGCTCTGTGACGTCAAATAGGTGTCATAAAGCTGAGGAACGGGTTATCCATTGTTTTGGTCAATAGGAATGACCAGGCAACTAATATAGCCTAGCTGATTTCAGAATGGATCATTACCCTCAGTATGCTGTGCTACCAATAAATTCTTTAAAAGTATGCAGCCTTTATTTTTGTACTGACATCTATGACAAATAAGATTTAAAAAATAAATTGTATTTGAAAGTAATTCACTGTTGCATGTTTTATCATGGTACATTTTATCACGGTACACGATTCGATATAAGAAGTTACATTTTATTACTTCATATGGACGCTTCATATGAAGCTTTTGTCACTGAATTATTACCAGAGTATATGATGAGAAATTTGTGGTTACAATTTATAACCTTTCATACGAAATGTTTGTAAACTTTAGCTCGATAATGACTCAGTGAAACAATGCCTAATTTTGAGGATGCACTGGTAATGGATCTCATCTAGAATTCAAATCTCCTGCTGTGTTTCACTGTTTTAACTAATTGGCTGTTTCCTTTCTCGCTGGTTATTTATGTCAGCAGCTATCACAATGTGGGAGAAGCCAAACTGGCAATGGCAAACGAGTAGAAGAATATCTTCATGTACAGCCAAGATTCATTTATTTTGGGGGGGGGGGGGGAGGCGGCATTTAAACACCTGAAATGAGTGTGCTGTTCTTGCTCCATTCGTCACTCACTCAGACCACCAACCCGCCGCCTTCCCTCCCAGCCTCGGGTCTGTTTGACGTTGACGTCCAAAGCTCCGCCTTGGCTGCCAGGGCGTAGGGGGCAGCCTCATGCTCCAGTGATCTGCATCCCAAGCTAATCCGCTTTACTTTTCACGCGGCGAGTCACGTGACACTGCAGGAACGATAAGTGCCAGCTGGAGGAAGGGCACCGCCCCCCCCCCGCTGCCTGCTCCTCTCTTTCCAGAATGCCCCCTGCCTTCCCCCCCGCACTTCTCCAGGTACCTCTTTTGCTCAATAAATGTATGTAACTCAATATATGTTTACTGGATCCACTCATTTTTAGATGCCAACTATGGGCTTCTTTCCCAATCCCTACCACCGGCTGGCATGTGAGCATACTTACAAATCTCCTATCCCAGTAACTACAGCTCTATATTATTACATTTACTGTGTCAAATTAAACCTGAGAGATGAGATAACAAGGTGAATTGCATACAAACCTTTAATGAACATATTATACAAAACAAGGACATTAAAACATCAAAACACTTTTGTTTTTTTCTTTCATTCATTTTCTTACAAAATGTCAGTCTTCTCTACCCACTGTACCCAACACATAGCCTCTGCTGATGAGATGTTGTAAGACTGGTACCATATGTAAATACATCCAAGGTTTCGTGCATCTAAGGATGAACCGGAGATATTTACAGATGTCAGTGATCGCGGGCGCCTCGCATTCCGGCTGGTTTCCATCGCCGTCTTTATGGCATGACATTCCCCTGTGAGAGAGATCTTGTCATCTCTGTGTGGATGAAGTAGGTCTTCAGCTCTCCCTTGCCCTTCACGTTGATAATCCCTCTGCACGAGCAGATGTATCCCAGGGTCAGCAAGACTCGACTGGTCTCCTCTGTGACCTTCGGGCGGGGAGAAAATGGGGGAAAAGCACTCAGCCCCTCTCTGAACCTCCTGCACTACTGCTAAGAGAAATGAGCTTTTGCTGAAGCTTTAATGAGGCTGCTACAACCCTGCGGTTGCATAGAACAGTAGCAAGTAAGGAGCTGGAAGGGAGCAAAAACATGGACTGTCTGGCAGGGTGCTGAGAGGGAGCAAAAAGGTGGACTGTCTGGGAGTCCCTTAGGACTGGGTTGGGAAACACTGGCATAGAGGCTCAGAGTATTAATTAACAGCAAAGCTACTAGACTACCATGAGTAAAATTAGCACTGAAATACAAACAACAGATCTTTATATCCAATACAAAAACGAAAAAAAATTAAAATTACAAAGCGCACCTTAGAAAACTGTGGTATTTTTTTTCTCAGTAGCTAAACAATGGCTACCTGTATTTTTCCCAGCACTCCGGTGCTCTCCATTCGGCTGGCGACATTCACTGTGTTTCCCCAGATGTCGTACTGTGGCTTCTGAGCTCCGATCACCCCAGCGATCACGGGGCCATGATTGATGCCTAAGGGCAGAAGCAGCACAGCTGTTCACAGCATGTTTCTGAGTAGGACAGAAGTCCCCTATCTAGCAGCCTAGATGGTGGGGCCATTAAGGACCCCAACTTTTGACCAGAAGGCTGCCCATTTCAGTGCCTGCTGGCCATCTACTGCTGCTTTCAGACTTCGCTGAAAAGCGTGCGTCTCAGAGCTCCCACCGTACAATGAAATGTTTATCATATGGACACATTTTACTTTTTAAGTAGGACAGTGTAAACATGGCCCCGAGAACAGCTGAGCGTCAATTTTATCTTGTGATAAATGGATGCACAGACTTACATTATAGTGTGGAATTTACAGAGTCGTATTTATTAAATATTCGTTGAAAAAAACCTTAAGCAAACCCCCTTAAAACTGAAAGATTTTTAAGAAGAGAATTTCAGCTGAATTTTGTCTTAGAGAGAAACCAGATGTACGTCAGATGTACTCACCGACTCGGAGCTTGAAATCATTGAAGGAATGTTTGTTGATGACATCGAGCTTTCCCATCAGGGCGAAAGCGAACTCCACCATGGTACCGATGTGCATGTACTGCCTGTCATGCTCCTGAGAATGGAATAGGCCCACATATGTCAACGAGTTCATCAATGTCAGCGTGTATGAATGCTATACTTCGTCGCTTTAGCAGACACTTTCATCCAAAGAGGCGTATAGGTTAAACAAATAACATATCACCTACAAATGGCCGCCAAGGAGTTGACTCCTCTAAACTGAGCTTCCAACGAATGCCAAGTGTGAGCAGTATTGGATCAAGAGCTACACAACATTTCCCAAACAGAGCAAGACCCTAATAAGAGAGCCATTCAAATCAGCAGGAAGTGCAACTCTGTGAGCATTCAGTGAACACAGGGTGGCGTATGTTAGCAGAGGTCTCCCAGGAACAGATGGGTGTTATATGGGTTTTCATACACAAGTTTGTTTTTTAAATAAAACGCTGTGTGATATATACAGTGCCTCATTGGGTAGCCCTGTGACCTCACACCTCCTGGCCTGCTCTGTGTGTGTCTGGAATTTGTATGTTCTCTCCCAGTCACGCAGGCTTCCTCCAAACATAGTGATGCTAACTGGCATCGATAAACTGCCTTCTGTAAAGGACTGGCATCTCATCTTTGGTGGACCGCAGCCCTGTGCCCTGCGTGTCTGGGATAGACTCCAGGTCTCTCCATGTCCATGACCGGGATAAGCGTTTGGAAGATGAATGGAGTGGTTTGTGTGTATATATAATACACACATGCGCACACATATTTAATGTGATGCAATAAATCCAGTATAGAATAAACATAAATTAAATAAAATGTTATCAGCAATTCATTCCAAACTCAATTTCAAGATTTAAATAAAAAGGACATTCTGAATAGCCTTTTGTTAATAAACAGGAAATCAGTTGTGCTTTTGGCTATAGATATTAGAGTATTACCTCTAGAGGACTGTTATTAATAGACGTCTAAATTACAGAAACATAATGCGTCTCTTCTCAGTAAAAAAATTTAAACACTATAAATGTCAGCAACATTACTATACTTCCACTGCTGATTTGCAGCAAATATATGTTTTCTCATTCAAATAATTCCTCATCTGTGATTTGTTCCCCTGTTCCACTTGCTATTTCATAAATCTCGACACCTTCCTGTGACTTCACGTATCAGCTATCATACTGTGCTCATGAAACTATTAATGCAGGTATATATAACCATAAATGGATGATCTCTGTTAACACATAAGGACACTGAAAATCATTCTTGCTACATAACTACAATAAATGAAGTCAGATTTCACCGAAAATTGTTTTCAGGTTTTAAAAACAGAAAAAAAGACCATTTGCCCATTAGTTTTTTCTGAGCCACTTTGAAGAAGAAAATATGTTGCTCCATTTTCCTGAAATCTCTATTTTTATCGATTCAGTTGCATTTATTCAATTTCATAGCAAGCCGTTATGTTATACTAATACTTTTACTATCATTTATCTTTAGGTAGTACTTTTTTGGACTGCAGATCAGCTGTATTTCATTGTAAGCAACCACCAGAAGTATTTTTAACATCGTATTTATTTTGATACAAAGGGTCCCACCCCTGGGGGAACCATAAAGCAAACTTACCATCGATTGAAAAGTAAAACTACAGCACCGAGTTCAGTATCTGTTTTAGCAGGTTCTGGGACAATAAGCGTCTCCCCTCCCTCGCTTGACCCCAGGGCTTAGGGTGTGTTAGATTTATACAAGGTATTCTCCATTTGCGATTGTTCCAAAAAAAGACAAAATTATATATAAGCAGCAGGATGGAGAGGAACAATCACAATAACAATTTCACTGCCGGCCGAGGAGACAGAGAGGGAACGAGGGTGCAGTGCTGGACTGACGTCACTGGAGGAGCTTGCGGGCGCCGTTAAGCCACGGAGACTCGCACTGGAGGGTACTGCAATGCACGCTGCAAGGATTAAATTCTCTTTCATTTATATCAACATTCGCCTGGGGATAATAAGCCAAACTGAGAAATATGAAATTTGCGTGATTTACCAGCTTTATGCATTTTCGCTTTATAAAAATGCATCTTCTGCTAGCAGGCCTGATTTGATATTTAGCATTTTATATCTGAAATACTAACGTCAGTTCCCCTTTTTCGCTCATTCTAATACAGGACTCTCTCTAACACTGATAATGCGCCGAAAATGGGCCGTTTCCTGGTGATTGTCTCAGCTGGAGCCGCTGCAGTGAAAGCCAGGTTGATTGAGCCAGGGTTAACCCTGTGTGCACTGCCAGCTCACACCATGCAGTGCATACATTCACCATCCCTGCAGCCACATTCTGCCGGGCGATTTGCCCATGTGGTCAGTGCCATACTGAGAAAAGTACATAAAAAAAAACCAAACATGGAAAATAAATAGAGTAGAGAACTGTTACTATATCCATCCCCATGGGGGAAAATTGTCTTTTCACTGATCCCATTTTATGCTCCATCAGACACATGGGCAACTTTGGGGGCTACAGCACAGGGTCCTCCAGGGTCCTGCACCCCAGGACCAATTTCAGGTTAAGGGCCTTTTTAATGGCCCAATAGCAGCATGAGCTTCTCGGACTCAAACCAACAACCTTCGGATGGTGGGCATAGAGTCCTAACCTGCTGAGTCACACACCCGAAAACTTTGCTCCCTGGGATGTCAGCTCCCAGGATGCAACACTAGCTTTTTCAACGAGGTATAAAATAAGCAAACTGATAAACTGTTTACTGAACAGACGACCGGGTGTGTTGACGCAGTTGATCATCTTATGATACGGCCTTTCCCTGTCGGCTCCGTGTGGCAGCGGGCGATTGCTGGACCGCTAGCCGCAAAAATACACCGGTAGACGACGATCTGCTTGTGCAGAAAGTGACGAAGAACAGAACATCACGATCTGTCTGTGTGTGTCTGTCTCAGCAGGAACCACATCCATAGTGTTCGGATCAGGCGGCGGCAGCTGCGGATGACCACCAACGGATGGAAATGCAGAGACAATAAATTCAAGTATGGGCTTAAATCACGGGTGTCCCTACACTGCCTCCGAAGTATGACAGAGTGTGATGGTGTCCCAGTGCCTGGGGTGTCCCAGGCTTTTTGAGAGGTTAGGGTTAGGGTTTGAGGTTCCAGCTTCTGTGCTGGATAAGGGGCCACAGAAGTGCAGGATCTGCCCCCATTCAGTAGTCCACACCCCTCAGACATATCTGGTTCCCTTTTCTTAATGAACACAAAGGGAGGTGAAGTAGCCTCCTCTGCAGGAAGTTCTCTGTGAGTCACTGAACCTGCTCCTTACTGAACTTGACTTGTCATGTCATTCTCCAACGGTTCGGTGATTCCTTACTGTGTTTCCTGTCCTTGATTTTTGTTTTGATGTGGCTTGGTCTTGGTACCCACTTTGCCTTGTATTGGTTTCTGAATATGGTCCCTGGTCTCAACCCGGTTTTTGGGATGTATTTTTGGAGCTTGTCTTTCCGCAGTGTGAAGCTTTAAAGCCATTAGCTCTGCACTTGGATCTCAGACCTCTTTCCTTATAGAAAGGAGGGATGGATGTCATTAACTTTTGTTATTTAAAATACAAAATTCCCTACGCTTGGATCTTGTGCAGCTATTTCTCTGACAAACTGATGCAACGGATGAGCAAATTACTTTGTCACAAAATAAAAATCCACAGCAAAAACAACTGGATTTACCTAACAAGCTAACCTTATGCACCCGGAAAAATAACTTGTGCCCATTTTTAAAATCTAGTTATAAAATCTGTCACCTGTTTATTCTGGCTGTGAAACTCATATTTAACTTGCATGAGGGTCTTCATTTAATATTACGCATTATATCTTCATTGAAAAACAATGATGATTGTTTATTTGGTGCAAAATAAATTGCACAAAACATGAAGAAAATGTATAAATAAAATAGTTTGACAAAAGCATAATTCAAAGCCCTCCTTTGTCTAAAAGCAAACTGATGGTCAAAACACATTCATTCAACACTGGAAAATAGGACAATGGCAGCTCAGAGCCCTAAAATACAGTAAAAGCTTTAAAGAATACAAATACAGGGGACCCTGTGCATCCAGCAGAAACTATTCAAAAATGAATCTGCTGACTGAAAACATTTCTCAAGGTTATTTTTTCCTTGTGGATGACAGACAATATGAAGCCCATTAATATAACATTTCTAGGTATATAATAAATCTCTGTTGTCGAGCATTTTGGAAGAATGAAAGGAAATTTGGTAATAAATTGAGCCTGGCCAGGAAATTAGGTTTATATTTAATGGATATATTGACATTTAAAAGCCTGGCAGATTTGAGTATGGTTTCAGAAACAGCCATTTTGGAGGGAAAGGCTTTCATATTTACAAAGCTCTTAAGAAGTAAAACTTGGTTGTTTTTGATGACGCACTTTTGTAATGATGCTAAGGAAAAGATCAAAAACTGAGCATGTCTGGTAGAATGTTAAAAAAGAGACAGTTTTAAGAGTACATGTCCTAAGTACCAAACTCATTTCCATAACCGCTGACCCAATACAGGGTTGCTGTGAAGATTTAAATATTAACAATTTCATGCAATTCTACTGAAGGGAAACAACTATTTCCTATTAAGGTGCACTGTCACCTGATTCACACCCTGGTGGAACTGATTGATAATCGGTTAATTTAAAAATGCATTAAAAATCTCCCAGTTTGAACGTCACCTTCACGTAGTGGCAGACCCATCAGACATCACTGTGGACAGTCGGCCATTGTGTTGAATAACAGTGATCCTGCCTTGAGACGAAGCACACCCAGATGACACTGCTTACAGTGCATGACTGGACTTAACAACACAACGGCTGAAGTGATGTAGGTCTGAATGCGACAGGAATTTGTCATAAATTACAGACGTGGAAAAGTCCAGTGTTAGAAGCCTTGCTGATGGATCCTTAAAAGCGGGAAATCCCAGGAGCCCTGAGGTCTGCAGAGCTTAGATTACCTGGGTGTACTCAGGTCCTGGCGTCGCATTCAGCCCCGTGGCCGCCATGTAAGTGCTGCCTATAGTTTTGATCTTCTCCACGCCACTGAATTTGGGCTTTGAGAGTAACTGAAAATGAAATGAAAGCTTTATTCATCATTTGCACAAAAACAAAGTACACTGGCTTGCTTTTTACTTCGCGTACAGCCCATATTTCTCTCCCGTTAAGCAAAACACTCATATTGAATTGAGCATTTTTTTTTAATGAAACATCATAACCCTCTATTTGCAATTTGCACAGGTATATTGGAATTCTTCTCTTTGCTTGCCCCAGCTAGCTTTCCATAGCCTGGGGATTCACAGGGCAGGGTCGGCCAATGTGCGCCAGCCCTAGAGCTGGGGGTTTAGGGCCTTACTCAAGGGCTCACAGACATGTGATTGTTCTCCCAAGGTCAGGGCTCAAACCAACAACCTTCTGACCACAGGCATGCAGACTTAGCCACTGACTGGGCTGTTTATTTCTAATAGTTTTTAATGTTCAGTGCATTGCTCAAGACCCCAGCAACGGTGTGACTCTTCTGCCAACCATAGGATTCAAACTGGCAACCATCTAATCACAGGAACAGGAGCCTAACCCACTGAACCACACACCAACCCCCCCCAATCCCCCCCCCACCCCCCCGTTGGGGACAAGGCCGAACAGGGTTGGCATTTGGTTAGCACCTCAGCGTGCGTCATACGGCTACAATCAGGGTTGCTGATATTCCAGCTTCTCACAGAACTTCTGACATGCCAGATCACACCGCCAGGGTGTGAAAGGTGCAATTTGTCATTCATCGGGTAGCAGCTTGAAACAGAAATGCGCGGTGCATAATTAGCTGGATGGTTAAAATACCTCGTCGAAATCCGCAATGATCTCGTTGAGAAGTCGGAGGCATTCCAGGCCCTCCTTATTGACATCGGATTCCGTGTAAAACTCCTTGAAGTCGGGAATGGAGGCAAACATGACACAGACCAAGTCGTAGGACTGGTGGTACAGGTCCTGAAAAGAAGAACATGAGATGGTTCACAAGAGAGCACAGCAAATTCAGGGCTCACCGTTAAGAACCATTTTGGATCTTTTTCTTTTTTGTGATGGATTTATTAAGCATTGACGCAGTTGGGAAAAACCAATATGCTCTCCTATCTGAAGACAAGCTACTATGCCGAAAGATGATGAAAAGGCAGCCTCCTGTCTCTGGGCACAGCAGAAAACCATATCACGTCCCTAGGAGGTGTCTGTGCAGGTGTTAATCAAGAATCCACTGCCGATTTATGTTATTCCAGTCCACAGTGAGCTTTTCAATACTTAAAGCGCCATTTTTTGTCAGAAGATCTTCAACATTAACCAATGCATAATTGAGAACACACATATATATTTAGTAAGTGTCATTTTATTTTAAAGAATAAAATAAAATTCAACTACAGGCAAGGGAGTCACTCTACAAAATATTAAATGATAATAAACAATACATTTCAACAGTTCCTCCACGTGTCGTTTGCTCACAATACAATAGTTTGTTTCTTATGAAAAAGGAAAACATTTGTAACTATTTCCTAATAAAATATTTCAAAGAATAGATTGGAATCTAAAAGAAGCTTGATCAGTTGTTGCCACTTTTTGCAATAAATTTAGCAGCCAAGGCATTTGCTGAATGCCCATACTTATGTTATCCAGGTTTGGTAAATATTAGGCACTATACCATTTATATTTACCTTTTATAGTTTATAATACACAAAATTAGCAGCTTGACATGTCATGAAGGAGAGAATCTAACACAGAAAAGACATCATAGTTTAATTGTTTTGCATGGTGGTTTTTAGCAACCTCCCTTACATCAGCCCATCCTAAAGTCACTGAAATACACACTGGCCCACCAGCCTCACCTCATGACCATGGGATTTAACCACATGACCTTGTGGATCCAGGTATAGATCCCTAAGCCAACACGCTTACACACTGGCCCACCAGCCTCACCTCATGACCATGGGATTTAACCACATGCCCTTCTGGATCCAGGTATAGATCCCTAAGCCAACAAGCTTACACACTGGCCCACCAGCTTTACCTCATTCTTCAAGAGTTAGATGAATGGTGATATAATTACTTTAAAGACCATGGGATTTAACCCCATGATCTTCTGGATCCAGGTACAGATCCCTAAGCCATCAAGCTTACACACCGGCCCACCAGCCTCACCTCATTCCTTCAGCGTTGGATGAATGGTGATATAATTATTTTGATGACCATGGGATTTAACCCCATGATCTTATGGATCCAGGTACAGATCCCTAAGCCATCAAGCTTACACACCGGCCCACCAGCCTCACCTCATTCCTCCAGCGTTGGATGAATGGTGATATAATTATTTTGATGACCATGGGATTTAACCCCATGATCTTATGGATCCAGGTACAGATCCCTAAGCCATCAAGCTTACACACCGGCCCACCAGCCTCACCTCATTCTTCCAGTTTCGGGCCAGGAAGTGTTCCGCCACATGGGCCGGCAGGACATTCTCCAGCAGCACGCGGTTCAGGTTCTCCATGGTCTCGATCTCCTCGCACTCCTTCTTGAACTTGTTCTTCCACAGGAAGTCTAACCTACAGTAATATTCATTCTGTTACAAGAGGACACAGAGGTAAAGGAACTGTATAAAAATCCGGTCACATAGTTTTCTGTAGTGACAAGACAAGAAAAAAGCAGGGCCTTTGGGAGAGCCATAGAGAGAGTTTTGCCAGTTTGGTTGCAGGTTTGTCTGGCTGTGGTTCCTGCTGGCTAACCGACCAGGCCAGTGCATATCCAGTAAGACACTCATGGTGGAGTTTCCAGCTTAAAGCTAGTTCTTCTCAATGACTTTACTTCAGTACATTGAATTTGTTTGGCAGGTGATTTTATCCAAATTAACGTAGAATGCAGAAAGCAGGGCCAGCCAGCCCCGACTAGGGGCCTTGCCCAAGGACCCAACAGTGAAATCAGTGGGCTGACCCAGGAATTTGAACCAACAACGTTCCAGTTGTGGGTCCGGGGTCCTAATTCGCTGAACCACACACAAATCCCATTACTGGGCAGGTTTGTTTAATTGTGTAACAGGAACCAATTCAGCACATGGCTCCATCTAAGGCTCCAGAAAGACCAACATCTTTTGCAATTCTTATCCCCTCCTCACATAAGGCAGCAATGACATTACAAATTACATTACACATTACATTACACATTACATTACACATCACAAGTCACCTCAGTCAGGCGGTGCTCTGACTCTGCCTACTGGGTTTGGGGCTGTCTGATGACTGGGAATATGAGAACCACCAGCATACAGATTCCCTTCCCTCCCTATAAATGTCCCCAAATGTATCAACATGACTGCCCTTGCCTGTATAAGGATGCTCGATGCAATCTAATTTACAGTTGCCCATATTACCAACTAGCAAATATGTACAAAACCAAAAGGCTGTTCAACCTAAGTATTTCATTTCATTTGATTTTGATGAGCACATGTACCAAGCACTGGAAGACCTCATTTTCCTTTCTCAGTTGTGTTAAATTTCCTTATCTCCTGTTTCCTAGGTGAAACGGGTACATTCATGAGCAAAGGGGACATTGGCCAAAATGAGTTGGCAATTACTGACTTAAAGGTAATGTTCTGACCTAATGACTAGCTCAGGAGAACGACCTGTCAAGCATTTTGACATTATCAAAGTAAAAGAACAGGACTACAAAATGGACTAATATATAAAGTTGGTCTTGCAATGAAGTAAAATTAAGACTATTCTGCATAATAATAAACATAATAGATATATAACAATATTATTGAAATTGCTCCCATATAAGGTAGTATAATACAAATGCAGCATGATATGCCCATTAATATGTCATAATCACAAACCTTAGCTTTGGCTGTATTACCCATATAATCATTTCAAACCAATTAGCCTTCAATCAGTCGTGCATATGGCAAAATGATAATCGCTCATCTTAATCGGAAGGACCCTCTGTAAGCCACAATCAGCTTCAAATTTCAGTTTTATAAGAGTTCCTCATTCGGGTCTGCAGAGAAAAACCCGCACTTGAACCGCATGTGAGTGCAGATACTGTCTCCGAAAATCTGACGACACGGATTCGATCTATAAATGCATGAATACGCAAGCCCAATTTTTTATAAATGAAGGCCTTTGCACTGCAACCTGAAGTAGGCTGTCTGTTTTAATTATGTCAAGACGATGGGCTGTTTTTTGGCCCGACAACAGCAGGCCTGCATGTCAGCCCAGATACGTATTCTAAATCCGCCCAGAAGAACCTCAAGCCTTTGTGGTGATGAAAGACTCGCAGAGCGGGCGGAGAGGAACGGATCTCGAGAGGGTTTTCCCGAGTGAGAAAGCGTTAAATAGGCTCTGCGTCTCTGAGGAGAATGTCCTGGGTACATTTCAGTGGTGACACAATTATTCAGACTGAGCTTTGGTGTCAAGCTCTGAAACATGCATGTATTATGACCCAATTAAATCATGCACCAGGATCCAGGGAAGCTCTCGCCAGGTTGCATGCTGTTTGGAGATAAATATCATTTCTGCCCATTTTCTAGTAATACAACTGCGATTTCAGGTGTTAAATATGAGTACTGTAGAACGTGTTAACTAGAAGAAACACACACGATGTTTACTGTGAAACACTGTGTCAACAATGCTTTGGCAAAATGGTCCAGAGCCCTTTGATCTGTCATATTAAATGGTATACTGTATATGTTATTGACCGTTTTGTAATGAGAGTGAAAAGGTCCGAGAGTGAAAATGATAAACTTTAACCATACTGTTACTGTTTATACATAAAGTATATTTCCACAATGTTGAATAGACCCTTGGGGGTGGACACATTAACCGATCATTGACGTGAACCAGGTCCTACATGCAGGGGTAAAGTAAAAGCAGGGAAATTTAGGGTGATCCCAAGGGCCCTATTTGGGTCATATTCGGATTGATCTAGGTTGGGGGCCCAACATGATACGCCTATGTGGGGCCCAAAATCACTTAGCGGTGGCGCTGCCCACAAGGCCTGTACAGGGAGCGCAAGTCAAACTCTCTGGGGGGCTTCCTGCTCCATTCGCTTAACGTACAGTATGTGAGAAGTCTAATCAGGAGGATGTGGCAGGGCTGAGCCCTGTTCACTGCACCGGAAACATCCAACGTTCCTCTAGAAAACTGTACGTGTCTCACTGGATAGTTATATATGTGCTTGAGTGAAGTCAAGTGGGCATTTATGTCAAATAATAATAACAATAATAATAATACAATAAAGTGGGCTTTATTGTCGTACTAGGCACATACAGGTATACAGGGACAGAAATAGCCATTGTGTAATGTAATAAGCAGTAATAAGGCTAGCCTTCAAAAAGGTGCTTACAATGCCAGTGATCATGCTACACGCAGCAGTAACACGTTTTTTTGTTCATTTTCAAATTGAAATTCTGTGCCAGTTTGTCAGGCGTGATAATCTGGCCTGGGACGCTCATACTGGAGCCAGCTGCTAGGTAAAGCGCATTTTAATGTAACTGTTACAGCGAACGCAGGCGGGACGGGGGCCACCTTACCTGTCTGGCAAGGACCAGGAGAGTGATGAAGAATATAAAAAGGGAGATGGAACCCATCGTCTTCAGGTCCTTAAGAACCCCCGGGCTGGAAGTAAAGAGTGGACAGAGCACATCAGAACGTGAAGGACTTTCCCAGCCATCGTGAGGTTCATTCCCCTCGGATCGCCGATGAGCTGTCAGTTATTTAAACTTGTGGCTTTAGCTTAATCGCAGCTGACGGTGCTACGGAGCAGAGAGCCCCAGCCTCTGTCAGCTCAGGACGTCCCCGGGTCCATTTTAGATACATTCCTGTCTCTTAAAAAAAAAATCTGTTCCTTTCTCAAATGCATGCAGTCAGTGAAAGGATATTTTTATTGCCGGGATAAGAGCTACAAATGGTGCACATCATTCTGTGCTGATCTAGGTAGGGAAAACGTCCTGAAAGGCGCTCCTGGCCATAAGAGAGACAAATGCTTCACACCATGCCTATAAATACACCGAGGGAGCCAGCGAGGACCAGTGCATTCTGGGTATGCTGTTTGGCACCCCCTGAACAACACATTTGGAGTGGAAATAGGCATGTGTTTTGGGCAGAAGGGCCTTTTAATCCAAAACAGGGTCACATCCACTGGCCATAAGAGACAAACCAGGGGCGTTAAGCATTAAACACTCTCATAAATTATCACACAGCCATGGGGTAACTCTATTAATAGAACCAGTGACCCTGAGATCAGAGACATTTATGCAGAAACATGTGGCAAGAGGTTCACTAATGAACTAAAAAACGAGCATCTAATTTGAATGCAGTAAAGTCACACCTATGACAACCAACTGATTATTTAAATGCAAGCTGATTATTTAAATGCACATTATTGTCATTTTCTACTGTCCAGGTTCGTTTTACCCCCTCCTTTGTGTTATTCTATAAACACCACCTGTTTTCCTTGTCGTCATATTCTGCTCTGCTAAACAAAAAGTGCCTAAGTGAATCATTAAAATACAGGCAGCAGCCACCCAACAAGCACACGCCCCGTTTAGGTGATGTCACCGAGCCTGACCGTTCTAAGATGTCTGCCTTGTAGAGGAACTTGCTGTACTCGTCCAGCGCGGGCGCGTGCGTCTGCAGGAAGATGATGTTGTAACCCACCACCGCAGTCAGCATCATCAGCATCTTAAACTCGTAGTGGATCCTCAGGAACACGGAGCAAGATATCAGCCCCAGGATGCAGCTATAGATAAAATACTGACAGAAGACAAGGGGTTTTGAAAACCACGCCAGCGCTAGGAAGACCTACAAGATCCCTTACCGAAACCCAGAAAGCCTTGGAGTTTCCCCGCTGCTCAGTCATGTATCAACACAAAACACGATGGACAGAATCACAAGTCCTTGACAAAGAAATTAATGGGCATTCATCAGTCAAAGTAGCGGGGAGTGCTGATTGATTCAAATTAAATCCTCACTGGAAGAACCGAAGCGTTGAGCTGATTAATTAGATTTCAAACACTTTCAAATCTCATTATTGTTTAAATCTGAAGAGAGGCATTAAGCCTTTATGCAGGAAATCGGAGGGCGATTCAGAAAAGCGGAGCGGTCTTGATAAGGACACACCTGAACTGGGGTGCGGCTCGTTCCCCGCATCCACACTAACACCTGTAACGCTCACGCTTCCCCCTGTGTCCAACCCCCCTGTGTGAAATTGACTTGGCAGCGCATCACTGCCATGGCCAGCTGGATCCACATCCGAGTGCATTAAGTGAGTGAATTCTCAGGCAAGAAACAGGCAGTGCTGGTCCATTTAATTAGACCACTACTCATCGTCTTCTGATAAGGCAAGGCAGGGCAGGTCTATTTATAGGCCAACGCATTTTCATATACAAAACTATCCCAAAATCCTTCACATAGATAAGGTAAAAAAAAAAATTAAAAAAAAAACAGAAACATAATAACATAAAAAAGCTGAATAAGAATGAGTATAAAGGCAGAGGAAAAAGAAACAGTCTTTAAGATTTAAAACAGGCAAAGGCTGGGTTGCCCTATGGGTCCTCGGGGAACTGGGTTCCAACTGCCAGTCGCTGAATGACTGAAAGCCACTTCATCATTTTCACATTTAACAATTCATGAAGAATATGAAACACTTAAGCTATTTAACACTCAATTAAAACGATAGATCAGTTGATGTCAAGTTGATCTTAAGTCATCAGAAGATAAATGACAAACAGAAAAAGCTTGCAGCTCTACTTACAGGAAGGTAGAAGCTGTTCTTTTCCATTATGTGTATGTGCTGACCACTGGCGTGGTACAGAGTGTCGTTTGATATATTATGGACTGAAACTGGGGGGGTCATGCTGTCTTCGAAGAAGAACTGAAATGCAGAAAAATAATGAACACTAGCAAATAATTCATACATCAAAAGGATTTCAGAGGAGTAAAATGGTCTGTGGAATGGGAAACCTACCTGTAACATCATGTCATTGTGTCATGTAAAGCTAAGTATGTAACATAATATGCATAGAACAATGCATAGAACCTGAAAAGAATACAAACGGACATTAACGGCTGCCTGATGTGTTTTATGTATTGCATTTGGGTGAAGGACACAGGTCATACTGACCCAAATAAGCGATTCAGTTCAGACTATGGCCTTTAGCAGCCCGTCAACAAGGAAAATTCGGCCTAATAAGCCAGCCGTCTTCTTTCAGTTCGATGCATTTGACATACAACGTGAGGAGGAAACCAGATCAGAATCTCTTAAATTGATTTGCGGTGAGGTCTAAACCTGGTACTGGCTACTCAAATTGCTATTTTCCCCAGTGGCTGAAGGTAAAGGAGCAGAATCTTCTGGGTCTCGATCAGATATATCCCACTTTTAGGAAAGACAAGGTTAATAACTTAGATATAAGATTTATCAATTATTCACTAGTACAAATTTGCATCCACAATGCTACCATCTTGATTCCCTTGGTTATTTTAAGGACATACAGGTAATTTATTTAACAGTAATATTCCAGGACTGAAGCTGTTGGAGGAACTAATGTGAGATTTTTTTCCATCATGTGACCTTTTTAAACATTTCCCATCTGAGATGCATATAAATGTGATGCTTGACAGTCAGGGAGAGAATGATATCCCCCTCAGTTTCTGCCATAGCTAAGATTTATAAACCCCTGACTGTATCAATATATTTTCTGTAAGAACAATTCATATCACAAGGATATTACAACCTGTCTTGTCTTTAAGAGTTTATTTTACAAGTTCTCTATTGTGACCCTTTATTTGACCAGAGAGGGCTGGCATGTAAGAAAATTAAATCACCTTTCTCCTGCCCTGTTCCCTCTCTTTTTAGCCATTATGCTTCAGGGCACTCAGTGTGTAATGAATTTTTTTTAAACCGAACCTTCTTCCCCTCTGGCTTATTCCAAGGTCCGGTCATCTGTGAAAATGTGCTACACCAAGACCCGATAATTTAGCAGCACAGAGAAACCCCTAAAAGCAGTTACATTTAAAATGGATTGATGGGAAAGAAATTGCAGAAAATGTTAAGGTTGCAGGACTGATTAAAGATCAGTGTTGAAAACAACTGCACACAAGCAGGATGAGCTAAAACATACCTGTGAAAGCAGTGGCTCAGCGGAGCAGGAAGCTTAGATGTAAATAAAATAAAACGAGTTTGCGTGATGCTACAGATAAGAAACAGAAAGCTGATTTTCAGTGCGTGAATGTGGCCATTCTGAACACTATACTTGGGCATCGCAGACCGCTGGGCCATTTCCCAAAGCAGTAAGGGGTAATATTCTTCATTATCTTTTTACTTTTTCTTCATTTACTGGTGTGTTTTGCATTTCACGTTTTGCTTGTTCTTCTTTTCCGTCTTTATACATGTGGCCCAGCAGCTTTCTGGGTAAAAGGGAGATGCAAATCGAATGTTAGGTCATCGTGCAGCTCACCATGTTGAAGACAGCCATTATTAATATGAGGGCTGTGGTGGTCATAGTGAGTGTGATTCGTGGCCAAGGCTTGCTAGCGATGATCCCAGATGATCTCAGGACCCAGATCCAGGATGTAGATCCAGATTTGTTGCACTGCTGCAAGTCGGAAAAGGGGTCAGTCTACAGGTTGCAAGTCCAGCCCAGTCCATATGGAAGTTGGTCCATTTGGACCCTAAAAGACTGTGGAATACATTCTTCAGCTTTAAAGCTTTAGAAAGATGAGAGGGTAGGTATTGTGGTCTAAATTGAGAACATTTTATTCCCAGGAAACATTTTATAAAATATGTTGTAGGAAAAAAGGTTCAGTCTAATCTGCATAATGCAGCATATTAAAAATGTTCTGTCCCTAGAATTACTGACATTTACACATCCTCACATTTAAACACAGTTCCCCACATTCCTAAATCGAAATGGCAAAATTACTAATAAAATTGCGAAAATGACAATCTTTGATGAACATTTCAGATATTAAAAACCTAAAACAGCTTGGGGAAAAAAACACTTAAGCTATCTAACAGGCCATTGACGAATTCTTCTGTAATTATCGCCCTTATACTCATAATATTGACATGTTTCATTTGTGAGTGCATAAAATATTATGTAGAATTATAGAAGCCCTCAATTTGCCAATGCAGCAAGACAACACACATTTCAAGATAACTATTTTAATAGCTACTAGTATCCCCAAAAAATCTGTGAAAGGCATCATATACGCTTTAACTTGCTTAGTTAACACACAAACAGTGACATTTCAAATATTTGGCAGACACATAACATTAAAAAAAAAATTCAGCAAAGCACTGGCAAATAGGTTTGTGTTTTCAAATAAAAAATGCCTGTTTATCTGAGAGTGTCTATAATATCTGTGTGTATACATGCATACATTCACATACGAAAACATCACTCACCAGGAGATGACCCATAAAACAGAGTAAGAGGATCAAGGAGAGCAAGAAGAATGCCATGCCGAAGGAAACTCCGAGCATTGCGGTCCTGTCAAGTCAAAGCACCTGAGTCGTCAACATCACCTCTGATGCATGGGTTAAATAATGATATATAAAACTCATCCATCTATCATGTACACCGCTCATCCGCAATTTCTGCATTTATCTGTGGACTTCCGGAGGTGGGATTTCAACCCCCTAGCCTAGCAGTATGAAGTATGAGCAATAGCACTGGTCTTAAGAAATACAATAACTATCCTTGAAAAATAACAGCATTAGGAATCCATACCATACACACACACACACACACACACACACACACACACACACACACACACGTGTGTGTGTGTGTGTGTGTGTGTGTATGTGTATTAAATATATATTTTTTTTCATTTTTATTACTTTTGCACTTCTTATCCTGGAGCTGGATGGATGGATAGATGGATGGATGAAAGTTCTTAGAACACAGTCATGGACTTTTCATTAGTTTAAAGGACACTTACTTCGGCAACACGAGAATCTGCACGACGAAGATGCAGAAGAAGATGAAGCAGGCACAGGCTACATAATACTTAAACGCCGGCAGGGTGGTGGCCCTGTACTGTGGGGGGAGAGAGAGACGCGGCTCAGAGCTGACATCTGTCTGCTACTGGCCTTTAAAATGGGAACGATAACCTAGAGAACATGGGCCCCGCGTTACAGAAGTGCCTGCCTATTTACTCTGTTAATCCTCTAAGGGGTGCTGTCCCACTCACCTCCTTCTCAAGGGCCTTATTGTGAAAAAACAATGAGACCCTCTGAATATCTTCAGATTTTAACCACTGTCTGAAAGAAGAAAGAATAACCTTCAAAAAAATGAATTTAAAAGTGGATCAGGTGCTTATATTTTTCAGTGTGATGTCAGTTAAACAGTTATACAGATATTTATACAAAAGCACAAAATGTTATTTTCAGTCCAGTGATTTGGAGTAAATAATCGATGCGAGATACTTTTGGGAATTAATGCCGTCAATGGTACGTATCATCCGCTCATTCAGTTCCTCCTCAAATCTCTTCTTCTGGGATTTAGTTCTGGTTTAAAAGAAAGACACGGTTATTGCAAACAGTCATTAAACATGGTGCTAGAGTGTTTGTGAGAATGAATAAAAAATCATATCATGACGTTTTTTCCATATCAGGACAGATGGGTAGTTGGAGGATAGTAACACCATTTTTCCCATTGAAAATATCCATCGTCAAATGAATAGAATAACAGCTCAGAAACATCTGGCATTTCAGAGGGAGAATGAAACCTGAACTGATGATGTTAGGCACCACTGTCCCTAACCGATCCTAACTAACTTCCTGGTTCCTCCTGTTGTCTTTCTAAGCCCAGTACAATTCCCATGGATACTGGAGCTCATTTCACTATTGACTAGATACCAATAATTCAAAACTGCCATTTCATCCTATCTACTCAGCTTAAATATATAAATCAGCAAAAGAACTTGTGTTTATATTACAATGCTGCATATCCAGAAGTGTGACGTACCTTTCTGAACGCCTCTGAAAATGGTACTGACCCAGTGGCACATCCTGAAATTAGATCACTAATGTTAACAGATGCAAAACACCCGAGCAGAGACGTCTATCTTCTAACCGCTAGAGCTTAACCCAAGCACCATAGGGGACAGGCTGGGGAAACGTTACGGGATGCCTGTCCATCAAAAGGCACATGGCTGGGAAAAGCTTAGACGGGATGCCAGTCCTTTGCAGGGCACAGATACAATCATTCAGACTCCTTTGGACTGTGAGAGGAAACAGGAGGATCAGGAAGAAACCTCTACAGTAAAGGCAGAACGTGCAAAGTGCACACGCACACAGATACACACACACACGCACACACACAGGTCTTTATATCCTTGTGAGGACTCTCCATTCACTTCTACATGAAGTGAACCCTAAAGCAGCCAAGACATCCCGCTGGATGTTCTGTGACCTTAGGCCATTCTGCTGTGCACCCCCTCCCCACCCCTGCCCCCCCCAAGCAGCAGAAAACAATTTATTTCAATCCCATTACATATTTACATATTAAAAACATTTCGATA
>JAABNY020000136.1:4883014-4894331 GCA_015164015.2 Brevimyrus niger | reverse complement strand
CAATCAATCTCAGCTCTGTGTTTGGATGTCATATGCTTTAGGGACAATGCGCAAAAACAACAATAAATAAAGCAAATATCGAAGTGCAGACTGCATAGCATATAAGCATGATTATTTTCTTGTTTTGATTCCCAAACCTCAGTGCAAATGATACTGGGTATATAAGCGAAACATATAAGTGAAACATAAACACCTGGTATGTTGTTGGGTATTTGCAAAGCAGCAGGTATCACCATTCACATCAGTGCCTCTGCAATTGGGCAGCCCAACCCCCTTCTTGGTCCGTGCCCAGTTATTACGCAGGGTCACAGAATGCTGGAGGTTTTTTGGAGGTGTTAGATAACTAAAAAAAATAAATAAATAAACTGTACACTTGTAAATTTTACAGCGCCTCACAGACCCACGTTTACATTTGAAAAAAAGTGCAAGCGATTAGATTCATAAAATCTCTGATTGATCTGCCAGTACTGCCCTCCCTCTCCCTCCATCCCAGCCAGTTTACCAATCCATGAAATTTTTATATGACATAAACTGGTCTACAGGCATCAGAGTCCCTACAAAGAGTCTCTACTCTACAGAATCCTGTGATGGCAGCTGTGTCAATCATCCATCTTCTGTATCACCGATTGTATGTATGGGCCAATGCAGTGCCGGTTAAACTGGAGCCTTTCGCCGGAAGCACAGGGCACAAGACAAGGGGACACCGTGGGTAGGATAGAAATTCATTGCATGTTACGCCCCAACACAATATGGGCAGTTTAGAGATGCCAATTCCCTTAACTGCATGTTTTAGGGCAGTGTTTCCCAACCCGTCAGGGAGCAAAAATGTCAACTGTCTGGCAGGAAACTGAGAGGGAGCAAAAACATGGACCGTCTGCGGGTTCCCAAGGGCTGGATTGGGAAACACTGTTTTAGAACAAACCCATGCAAATGGGGACAGAATATGCAAACTCCACACTCACACAGAGAGTGTTACGTCATGTATTATATATAGTGTGTTTATGAATATTTTATATGAATGAGATAAATATAACATTTTGCAGAAGAGCAGTGGGCGACATGAACTTGTGGGATGCATCTACCCTCTGTTTCATGTTTCTATTTCCCCAGAGAGCAGCTTCCCCACTTTCCAAAAAAGTATGCCCTCTAAAAATAGTTTACAGCGATTCCCCTCCTGTTTCTAGTCAGTCTAGAGCCAAAATGAAGCAGACTTATATAGTGGCATCAGCTTGTAGCAGGTGAGAAGATCTGTATACTATGGAAGAGGAAGAGCAGATGTGTCGGCCGTGTGAGGCAGGAGGGATACTGAGGCAGGATAGTAATACACTATATGGACTAAATTATAAATGATCAAATTCAGGTGTTTCATTTAGACCCATTGCCATAGGTGAATAGCATCAAGCACCTAGCTATGCAGTCAGGTTTACAGACATTTTTGGAAGAATGGGCTGTTCTGAAAAGCTCAGTGAATTCAGGCATAGTTCTGTCACAGGATGCCAACATTGCAATAAGTGAATCAGTGATTTTTTTTTCCTCCTAAGAACTCCATGATCAACTGTAAGTAGTTTTATAGCAAAGTGGATGTGTTTAGAAACAACAGAAGCTCGGCCACAAAGTGCCAGCTCATGTAAAGAAACACAATGGGGTTGCTGAATTCTGAGGAGTGTCACGTGTAAAAGTCGCTAAAGCGCTGTTGACTCAATAACTGCAGAGTTCCAAACTTCCGCTGACTTAACTCCAGCACAAAAACTGTGCATTGGAAGCTTTGCGGAATGGGCTTCCATAGCTGAGCAGCTCACGTCACCAAACACAACTAAAAGCATTGGAGGGAGTGGTGTAAAGCATGTCACCATTGGACTCTAGAGCAGTGGAGACATGTTCTGTGGAGTGACAAATCACGCTTCCCTGTCTGGCAGTCTGATAGACGAGTTTGGGTTTGGCAGATGCCAGGAGAATGTTACCTGCCTGACTGCACTGTGCCAACTGTAAAATTTGGTGGAGAAGGGATAATGGTATGGGTTTTTTTTTTCAGGGGTTCCAGTAAAGTGCTAAAACTCCTAACACTTCAGCTTACCAAGACATTCTGGACAATTCTATGCTTCCAGTTCTGGGGAAGGCCCTTTTTTGTTCCAACATGACCAAGGTTCATAAAGACATAATATGCTAAGTTTGGTGTGGAGGAACTTGACTGGCCCACATAGAGCCCTGACTTTAACCCCTCAAACACCCTTGGGATGAACTAGAACAGAGATGGTGAGCCAGGCCTTCAAGTCCAACCTTAGTGCTTGACCTCACAAATGCAATTTGATTAAAGCTTGTGATCAATAACTAACATTTAAATGTCAGTACACGTAGACACTGGTTACTGTTAACGCTAAGAACACCCATTTTCTGTTACCTAAAAGACACACAGAGAAAGATAAGAACATAAGGAAATAAGAAATTTACAAATGAGAGGAGGCCATTCAGCCCATCAAGTTTGTTTGAGGAACTATGGATTTAGAATGGGATGTTATAAATTTCTTGTAAGTGTAATGGCCAGGTGTCTCAATACTTCTGTCCGAATAATGTATATGTTAGGATAAATGGATGGATAAACAGATGGATGGTTGGATGGTTGGATGGATGGATGGATGTTGTTCTATGTCTGATTTGCTCTGGGGGTGGTTGATGATGATGATGATGATGAACTGATCTAAAAGCCCCAGTTTTTATCCTTTCAGTGAAATGACACATTTTTTAAAGGTACAAATCCATTCAGGGAATAAGTCTTTGATTTACCACAGACAGTCCATAAAACTGTAGCCGATAACCTTTTGTTCACAAAAAAAAAAACTTTTGGTGTCAAGCTATTAAAATAATTGCAATTATGAGACAAGCTGCATAATAAAAACATCAAAAGGTAAATCCAATTTTCAATCAAACAGCTATACTGGAGAACATCGGTAGCACAATAACTTAAGTGGCCGTGTCTGTGAGTGAAGATCGAGGGAACGATAAAGGGCCATTTGGCTGCATGCAATAATTATACTTGATTGATGGTGTAAAAGGGAGCTGAGAATACTTTTCAAAACCAAGTGGGTGAACATTTTTTTTCAGGTCACAGAAGACAATCCAACATGCAATGTCAATTGTTAAAAAGAGATTCAATGATGAGCCCCAACAAAGTGAAATAAAAATGGCAGTGACTGACTCACGCCCTTTCAAAGCACAAATGTAGAGGTACTTCTTCAGATAAACGCTGCAATAGCTGTGTGCCTTTTTCGTAATTATTACAATATGCAGTAATTTAAGCTTGGATGGAGGGAACACTAAATAAATTTCCCCCATGCCATTTTTAAAGCATCTTGCGGACATTAATGAATATGAGACCTTCAAATCACTTTTCTGAAGAAAAAGCAGAATTCCAAGAACAGAATGCTTAAAGCTATCAATAAGCATGCATGTTTTCATAAATAAAGAAAATTAAACTTGCACAGAGCACACAGAAGAGTCTGCTTGATTACCTCAAAAACTTATTTTTTCAATGCAAATCTTATTTATTACGTATTGAGGCTGAATTGTTGTTACATTAAAATTTAATTGAGCAACTGCAGGAAAACAATCAAACATTGCAAAATAAAGCAAAGGATAAACACTTCAGGCTCTTCACAGACTCAAGGTTTTTTTTCTTTCAAGTTAATAGAAGTGATCCTTTATAAAAATGAAGAGGGAAGATGTGTGTGTCATTTAGGAAATAAATGATCTTGGAGAGAGAATTTATAAATAATGTACCAAGGGTAATTCTTCCAGTTTTCTGGGTAATATATAATTTATTGAACAGCACCAAAATAAATAAATAAAAATAAATGTGCATTTTCTAACAACAGTATGTACTGTGTTTATATGATAAATTTAGGTAAAGCGTATTTCAAAATGTTACCATTAGTTAGGTGACATTTCAAACTGAAATCAGAATGAACTCTAAAAATTTTGGAAATTTTGTCGAATCATCAAATTTTCAAACCTTAGGTGACTAAGAATAGACTATATAACAATAATGAAAACTGGATATTTAAAAAAATATTTACCACACTAAAAGACAACCAAAAAAATGCATTTTACAGACAACATGGGTGCCTTTGCAGCTGAGTCACAGCCACAAACATGGCCTTGTTCTCATTTTCCACAACACTAGTTCATTTAATGCTGGTTATGTTTCATAACATCTTCTATTGGGGGTTCCTCTAATTTCAAACAAAGCAGAAAGGCCAGCCTGCGCTCTCCACTAAGGAAGAAGGGATGTTGTAAAACAGACGTACAGACTAAGCCCTCCCCCCCACCCCCCATAGCTGCCCCCACTCAATTCCCCTCTCCCTCTGTCTACATCCCATGCTAGGAACAACGGCACAATTTCTGAGCATGGAGTCTGTTCTGCATTGTAATGACGGAATGATGAGACGGTGAGATGAAGGAGGATAACCATCTTACTTAATATCTTACTTTTGAGGTACCGCTTAATACATGAAATGTCCATTTGTTCGTATGCACATGCAAACTAAATAGGAGCACCTTCAATCAAAAAACAAACAAAAAAACATTTGAGTAGAGAGATCTTATCCCAATAAATGAACAAGCTATATGTGATGGCACCAGTGAACAGTAGGCGGGAAACTCAAAGGCGAGCTCACCTTATCTATACTAACCTGCCGGCGTTTGCCTGGCATTACACTTGGACAGAACCCATCCCAATACAGCTGCAGATGTCATCACTGCTTAAACAGCAGAACAGCTGCTCCTCAGCTGGACAGGATACGCAGTTGCCTGCATGAGCCTTGGATACACTGTTCAAGGTGCCCGACTGCTTGTTTGAGGATAAACTTTCCTGTGCTGAACACTGAGGTTCGCTGTGTGTGGTGCTTCTTTGGGAACATCACGTCTCATTACTACTGTCCCTCAAATGACAATTGAGTAACACGTAAAATTATACTGCAGCTTTTACACAGTTAAATACCTGTACATGCATGAGTGAATGTTACTTCTTTTCTATCTATTTCCGGCATCATTTTTTTAGGCCACAAATGCCTGCTTCTTTCCTGTAACAAATTCCCTAATACATAATGATTATAGTCACAACCCAGTTTCCGAAAAAAGTTGGGACACTGTGTAAAATGTAAATAAAAACACAATGTAATGATTTTCAAATCACAGACTCATTCTTAATTGAAAACAGAACAAAGGCAACATATCAAATGTTCTTAAGGGCTTGAATCATAGGCACTTGGGACTTGACTTCTTTTTCATAAAGACATTTCACCTCATCCAAAAAGCTTCTTCAGTTCTAAATGTCTGATGGCGAGTTCCAGTTATTTATCCTCTAGTGGGGTTGTCACCTTCAAAGTGGTCGTTGACACTGTCCAATGGATCATTAGGGTCACTTGGGGCAAGGTGTGGATCAAGGTATGGATCAAGGTATGGATCAAGGTGTGGATCAAGGTATGGATCAAGGTGTGGATCAAGGTATGGATCAAGGTGTGGATCAAGGTGTGGATCAAGGTGTGGATCAAGGTACGCCCTTCACATTTAAATCTCCTGGGAAGGATCTCAATACTGCCTTATAGTTGCCTGATAATTGGTGTCTAAAGCCTCAAGCTCTGTTCAGTGATGGATGCTGCCTACATGCTTAAATTAGTTTAAAGAGTGTTGTTAAAAGAGGTGATGCAATACCGTGGTAAACAAGCCCGTCCTGTTTGTGCCAACTTTTTTGAAACATGTCGATGGCACCAAATTCAAACTGAGCATATTAATCATAAAAATGTTCTGTTTCAGCATTTGATATGTTCTCATCATTCTACGTATTCTTCTTCAATTAAATATGCGTTTATAATTTTTTTAATCTACATTTTACACAGTATCCCAACTTTATTGGAAATGGGATTGTATCTTCCAAAACTGTTTATGCAGTACACAGCTGTGATGGACCCTGAACCAGAACCAGAATCCAGAAGCACAGGGCAGGTCAAGGACATGATAACAGAGCACAGAACTGAGATACAGTGATCCCCTGCTATATCGTGGTTCAGCTATCGCACCTCGACACGTCACAGTTCTCTGCGTATCGTGTACCCTGCTTGTGATCTGGCTGTTTTCATTTTGTTTTAAGCCCTACGATGGCTTCCAAGTGTCCTGCATCTTCTAAGCCTTCTGATAGTAGTGAGCCTAAGCGGCAGAGAAAGACCTTGACCATTCAGGAGAAGGTAAAACATCTTGGATATGCTTCAGGAAGGAAAGCGTTACGCGGACATCACTCGCCGTTAGGGCTTGAATGAATCGACGGTACGCAACATCAAGAAGGATGAAAAGAATATATAAGAGCCATATGTGCTTTTATTTTTATATATTCCATTACGCATACAGAGAGACACATTACATATTATTTTATTAATATGATTTTACTCATATTCTTAGCCCAACATCCACATATATGTGTTGTTTTAATAAGTTTAATAAGTTGATTAAAGCGTGTGGGAGGGATATTTTAAGGCTTAAACTATAAAAAAAATGTTTATATGGTCTTTCTATATCGCAAATTTTCATCTATCGGTGAAGGGTCTGGAACGCATCTTCCGCGATAGGTGGGGGATCACTATAATTCAATCATACCTGTTCACCTAACTGCATGTTACTGTACTGCAGGAAGAAACCAGTGGAAATCCACAAAAACTCACACTAATAAGGGTCAGGAATCCAATCCATTACTGTCACCATACTACATTAAAATCAATACAGACATGCTATAATGCGAGATATACCATATACCATTAGCTGCAAATCGCTTTGTAAGATTATGCGTTAAAGCTTTTCTTTTACGTCTAAAACCTGAAATTATGCCAATTCACTTCTTAGATGCTTTTTGTATCCATGCTCACTCATATTTACAATACATTTTGTGAAAATTATTATGCTTCAGTATCTCTTCCTCTCAGACGATACAAAAAAGAAAGCAATTTTAATAATTAAACAAGTTTAATATTCAACAATTACATAGAGTCCCATTTAGCTCTGGTTGGATACATTTTAGATGAACTGAATATATATGTAGTGTGTCCTACTTTTAAAATATATTCAAAACGTGTTCTTTTTTAAAAATTGCAAATACCATCCGAGACTTTAGGTATTTGAAGCTGATCTTAAGACGCTAACATGAAGAAATTTACAGTAATGGGCAGAACACATGGACAGGAATTCAAATACAAATCTAGTTCAAAACAGTCTCCTATTACACTTTTGAAAATGAGCCCTTCAAAAGTAAAGTAGGTGAGCTGAGTATTAAAAGTTCGCCATTCCCAAAGGACCCACTCATTTAGGGTGTTACTCCAATAAGTGAGCTGAGTATTATGAGTAGGCCATTCCCAAAGGACCCACTCATTTAGGGTGTTATTCAAATAGGTGAGCTCAGTATTAAGAGTAGGGCATTCCCAAAGGACCCACTCATTTAGGGTGTTACTCCAATAGGTGAGCTGAGTATTAAGAGTAGGCCATTCCCAAAGGACCCACCCATTTAGGGTGTTATTCAAATAGGTGAGCTGAGTATTAAGAGTAGGGCATTCCCAAAGGACCCACTCATTTAGGGTGTTACTCCAATAGGTGAGCTGAGTATAAGGAGTAGACCATTCCCAAAGGACCCACTCATTTAGGGTGTTACTCCAATAGGTGAGCTGAGTATTAAGAGTAGGGCATTCCCAAACGACCCACTCATTTAGGGTGTTACTCCAATAGGTGAGCTGAGTATTAAGAGTAGGCCATTCCCAAAGGACCCACTCATTTATTCCATGGTAATTTATCAAGAAAAAGGCAAAGCAGGATGCAAAACTCATAGGTGTAAACAGGCAATTAGGCCAAAGAATCATAACAGGAGGAGCAAGCCAGAATCAGAATACAAAGAACAACGTCAAGAAACAGGCAGTGGGTCAGTGAACAGAAGGCAGTTATCAATGGTAACAAGAAGGAGAACCACTTGGTACAGAGTAAGACTCAAAATCTCACAATGAACTGATACGAATAACTGGCATTTAACTGCTCAAACAGGAAATGCAACACAGGACTCGATAAACTTAATAAACTTAATAAAAGGGTAACTGGCTGTGCTGAAGACCCAGGCTGGATTCCGGATGCAGCCTTAGACTGGACTGGGGCTCTGACACTAGGAAAGGTTCCAGCCGTCTAGCTCCCCTACGACCCTGTCTAGGTGTATTTTTGGTTTTTTAGATTTCTTTCATTGAACCGTTGGCTTAAATTAAACGTGGTTTCAGTGAGATGTACACCTGAAAGTGTGAAAATGGGAAATAAATTTTAAAAAATGATGCCTGCAAACAACTGCTTCCTGCAAAGGTAGCTTGTTTGCTTGTCCGGTCATTTTGCTGTTCATAAAGGGGTAACTTAACTCATTAAGCACTTGATACCCCATTTACACGATCCCTAGATCACTCAGTCCCAAGCTTGACTCTCTGCATCTTAACACCGCAAGTTGCCGTGGTTATTTTGTTGTCCGTTCTGTGCAGTTGTTTCATGTTATAACCTATATTGAAAGATACAATAAGCAAATATAATTCCAGAAAGTAAACTTGTGTTAATTCTGGAGTGAAAGTATATTAAAAGCCAGGAACAGACATTAACGGAGACTGTAGCCTGTGCTTGATGAATGTACTTATTGTCTATCTGAATGAGAATAAAGACAAATGACAAGCAAAAACATCGGTTTAGAGAAAAACGTTGAATTTGTCTGGATTTGGAATGCTGCAGAATGCCACTAAAGCCTCTCGAACCTGAAGGGCTGCCCAGCTTCGTTCAACATTAATTCTTGTGAATCGACACTGCCCAATGTGCGCTGGGTAGAGAACGACATTTTAAAAATGGATGAATACCTTTCCCATCCATGTTTGTCCAAATGGAATTCTTTCTAAGGATACATAAGGTCCACTAAATAAGTTAGAAGATGCCCATAATTCAAAGACTGACCTTCACCAGTTAATATTCCAGTTATATCTGTCTTTCAGGAATATATGTCAAATCATAAAAGATAACATTTACTAGTCCCCGTCATCAGATGAGATCGTTTAAAATCACTTATCACTCTGAGGATGATGATAATGAGCGACAGAGTGAGACAGGAATCCAGATGACCTGAGGGACTCTGGAAGCTTCTGGAATGGGTCTCCAGCCTCTCTGGGCAGCAGTCGGAGTCACATCCGTCTCCTTGCAGCTTCCATTCAGACAAAACCTGTACATTCACGAGCCCCGCAGCTGAGGGCCGCATCGCGCCTTCCTTCAATTAATTGCAATTCAATCAGTGACGGTCCCTGGGGCTTTCAGTGCGCAGCCCAGACTAATGAATCTGAATCCACTGCTGTTATTTCCCTCACTGTCTTTCTCCATTTTGCTCTTGCTCCCATATCGCAAAGTGCAGGAAAATGGGGGTTTAACCTCCACTCTCGTGTTACGGTCACCCACAGTTGTCCTACGTGGACAGCTATTTTCTAAAGAAGACATAGAATTAACATTTGTCTGTCGACAAAGAAGCATTGTATAGAAATTTCTTGGCAGTTAATAAAATATGATGAAAATAACGTAAGGGATGTATGTGTCACGTCATTAGATGAGAGTAATCAGGAATGACAAATTATTATTACTGTTACAGTCAGTCTTAATGTCAGGTGCTCTGAAATAGTTTACAGCTGAAAGCCCAGCTCCTGAGCATGGCCACTGTAACTTAGACTGGAAAGAAGCGTTTCAGGCTAATATCTCAGCTTGTGTACGATCAGTCGCTGCTTACACGCCAATGCTACATCTGACGGAATCACAATTAACTCTATAAAAAAGCTGGTTAAAATATATGTCATAGTTGGACTAATTTAGATGGTTCCTTTGTCAGAAGGCACCCGTGCTTTAAATTATCTTCTAGAGCATATAACACAGGAAGGGTCACTCACCTGCCACAAAGAGGACTCCATCTTTTCGGCGGTGACGGACAGGCACACGCTGAGCACCACAGTGTGGGAAGACGAGGTGAGCACACTGGCAATGACGGCATCGCGCATGGAGAAGGGGAGCATGGTGTAGACCACGAAGATGATGAAGAGGAAGAAGGACACCTGCAAAATCGAAAGCAAACCGTGCCTTTTAGGGAAATGGCATTTTCATTAAACTTACAGGCACAAACGAAGTAAACCAAACACAATTAATAAAAGCTCCAGTCATTTCTATGCCAATACTCTGCAAGAAAATCTGATTAAACAAAAGCACCTGCGTACACTAGTGGCCAAAATTGTGGAAATAAATAGCATTTTTGCCATTACTCCTTACAAATTACTACATAAATATTGGTGGTAATGATTATAAACAATCAAAGAATGTTACAAATATCATATATTGGACGATTAAATAAGTAACTGGTATAACAGTTAAATAAAGTTTAGCAGTGTCTAATAATTGGAAATGTTTCCACAATTTTGGCCACTAGTGTATTTAAAAACATTGAGTCATTGTGTTGAGGAAAGTAGATAAAAGGATGGTAACCGGCTCTATTTAGAGGTTATGGTGAATCAGGTTTGATCAACCAAAAACAAACCTATATTTACAAGATGCAGTCAGAATGTTTGTCTCTGTAACTAATTAATAATCATTTACATTCATTTAGCCAACCATTTTATCCAAAACCATACGCAATTGAGAGAGTGGGGTCAGCTAGTCCCTAGAGCATTCGGGCATTAAGGGCCTCACTCAAGGGCCCAATTTTGAAATTACTCTGACAATCACAGAATATGAAACAACGACCCTCCAATCATGGGGACAGACGGGTAATAAGGTTTTAATCTGAATGTATCTTTACACTCCTCTTGTCATCATATGTTTGTGTCTCCTGAATAAAATTTGTAAGCAACTCAGAAAAAAGAAAAAGCTGACAATGGTTATGAAGCTGGAAAAGGCTATGAAACTGTATGCAAAGACTTATTCAGTCCATGGTCACAGAACAGATGTTGAAAACAGCCTTATTGCAGTTCTTCTCAGAAGTGACCACACAAAGCATACAATACTGCATCATCTGAGGCAGACCACAAGGTGACCACACAAAGCATACAATACTGCATCAGCTGAGACAAACCCCAAGGTGACCACACAAAGCATAAAATACTGCATCATCTGAGACAGATCACAAGGTGACCACACAAAGCATACAATACTGCATCACCTGAGACAAACCCCAAGGTGACCACACAAAGCATACAATACTGCATCAGCTGAGACAGACCACAAGGTGACCACACAAAGCATACAATAC
>JAABNY020000136.1:4847059-4882914 GCA_015164015.2 Brevimyrus niger | reverse complement strand
CAAGGTGACCACACAAAGCATACAATACTGCATCAGCTGAGACAGACCACAAGGTGACCACACAAAGCATACAATACTGCATCACCTGAGAAAGACCACAAGGTAACCACACAAAGCATACAATACTGCATCAGCTGAGACACACCCCAAGGTGACCACACAAAGCATACAATACTGCATTAGCTGAGACAGACCACAAGGTGACCACACAAAGCATACAATACTGCATCAGCTGAGACAGACCCCAAGGTTTGGCTGCACTGACCATAGAAAAGCTACTGCTGTATTACCCAGCATCCATGAGGCCATTGAAAGGAAAACACTGAGCAAAAAACAGGTGCTTAGGAAGACACCAAGGTAGAAACCTCTGCAAAAAGGTACCTTTTAGATGATCCATTGGAAGACTATAGTATAGTGGTAGCAGATGAGATAAGTAAGTTTTCTTTTTCTTTTGATGAAAATGAAACCCCGCATTTGTGCTAAGGCACATTGCCGGGGCTTCTCTGTAGCTTTAGGGTTGAGGGAACAATGACATGGAGATGAAATGTTGCTGCCAGAGACAAGTACTTCATGGGAGACAGCGGAAAAATATTGATGAGTTCCTGTTAAAGATAATGAACCGAAGCCCTGCTAAGCTGTAGGACCAGCTGTAGGTCTCCATCTACATGGAACATTGGGTTGAACCATACCTCCTGATGGAGGTGCCAAATGTTACTAAATCTAAAGGGTCACATGTTTGTAAACTTCAATATATACTCAGTAGCCATGATATTCAGCCTTAAAATTCTTACCAGTTTAGTGGGGATATTTGCACTGTTTATGCCATTTTTATATGAAGATTTTTGCGTCATTTCATAATTTATATGTAATTCCTCAGAATTAGCAATGTATCATTTAAGCTTAATGTGGGAGAGTAGAGCAACCACCCTGTGGTTCAATAAAATAAAGCATGAAATAATGACGCACTGTGGGCCATTTGAGTGCAAAGCCAGGACTATAATGCCAAATACAGCCACTATTGGGATAAAACTTATTTTCAAGTTGAATCCATGCAGTAGGTACTACAGGATAAGTTCAGAGCATAGCCACATCATAGTGTTAAACAATTTATTTCCATTGTCTGAGTATAGTATCAGCAACAGATTAATTAATTTATACTGACTCAGAGAATGACAGGAACAAGCTGATATCAGTTAAACTCTTCAATCACCATATGTGAATTTATAATGGTGATCTTCTCTGTTGTGCTCAGAAGAGGACAAGGAGATCCAAGGAATGCCAGTCTATTACAGGAAGCATAGAGTACAGGGTAGGAAATGGCAGTCTATCACGGGAAGCATAGGGGACAGAGCAGGAAATGGCAGTCTATAACAGAAAGCATAGGGGACAGGGCAGGAAATGCCAGTCTATAACAGAAAGCATAGGGGACAGGGCAGAAAAGGCCAGTGTATTACAGGAAGCATAGAGTTCGGGGCAGGAAATGCCAGTCCATCACAGAACTCACACTCACTATCACACCACCCACCCCCAGGTAAACCCCACAGCTCTGGAGGTGTGAAGCCATTACACCACCTCAAGAAAAAGAAACATTTATCCTTTATCCTCAGATTCTGAAATAAACATGGCCCAGATCATTTTCCTTGTAGACCATCAACATTTCAGTGTTTCATGTATCATTTATATATCTAATTGCTTTGAAACATCTACACACTAACAGCTTAGCTTTCACTTATTATAGACATAAAATGTATAATTATTTCAATAATACTATTTCTCAAGTGTAATATTGATTCAGTTTGTGCTTATATTTGATAATGAGTGCTGTCTGATATTAATAGTATGTTCTGAGCATTTTAACTCTTGGTATGGAAAAGAGAGCAAATCATGAATGTTACTGTCCATCCATCCATTTTCTGTATCCATCTGGCCTATTCAGGGTTGCAGGGGGTCCAGAGCCTTGAGGCACAAGGCAGGGAACAACCCAGGATGGGGCACCAACCCACTGCAAATGAATGTTGTTATTATTATCATTATTATTATTCAGGTTCAGTCTGTTCTTTCTCCATTTGCATCACTGGCTTCTTTCTCCTCGCCACTCAATATCTCTGTTTTTTTCATGTGTCTCTGCTTTGCAGCTCTGGCCATTCAAGGTGGATTTCTTTCTGCACAGGTTCTTCAATAAACACAAGGCCTCAGCAATTAACAGAAATAATACATCAGTCAGAGAGGCGCTGGCGGCAGGCGGGAGCTATTCTGGGCTCTCTCTATTTTTTGGGCTTTCTGACGCTTTCACAAGGTCAAGAAGCCCCTGCACCACCCCCCACATGGGGCAGGACACTACTTTCTATACTGGTTATTACTCTGGCTTCACCATGAGTGTACAAATACACTTTTCAGTGCTTTCTGTGTTGCTGGATGGAAATATTATTCTATTCTGATTCAAAATTCAAATAGAATTATTATTCATATCTAGAGATGAACAGTGATTTTGTTTGGAGGGCGCAACTGTCCCGAGCACCTTAAATCCATATATAAATTAACATTCAGCTAGGAGTTTATAATTCTACGGCTTCCCAAAGTAGTGCAATTTATACAATAATTAATATATTTCATTCTAATCTCTTTCTTTTTTCAATCTTCTGATCAAAAATATTTTCAATCCATGCAATTCACATCCATGGGGGTACTTTCAAGCATGTTAATACAGTAGCCTGTAGATAGATCCTCTACAAGAAGAAGATCATGCACGTTCACAAAAAGTGCTCAGTTTTTGGTTTTAATGGTAAGAAAATCATATCTGTACATGCAAATTTAAAATATATGGAAATCTACTGTTACTAGATATCATGAGTGTGGGATACTGAGACACTGTCGAATTTTAGGTTGAGCATATGCCTAGTCATCAACTATATTAATGAAAAGAGAAAGACATAAATCTGCATTTATCAATCTGAAATGAGAAACAGTGAGGCTAAGCAGCATGAATCTGTATTCATCAGTCTGGAATGAGCAACATTAAGGCTAAGCAGTGTGAATATGCATTCGTCAGTCTGAAATGAGCAACACTGAGGCTAAGCAGTGTGAATCTGCATTCGTCAGTGTGAAATGAGAAACACTGAGGCTAAGCAGTGTGAATCTGCATTCGTCAGTCTGAAATAAGCAACACTGAGGCTAAGCAGTGTGAATCTGCATTCGCCAGTCAGAAATAAGCAACACTGAGGCTAAGCAGTGTGAATCTGCATTCATCAGTCAGAAATGAGCAACACTGAGGCTAAGCAGTGTGAATCTGCATTCATCACTCTGAAATGAGCAACACTGAGGCTAAGCAGTGTGAATCTGCATTCATCTGTCTAAAATGAGAAACACGAAGTAGCTCCAGTTTGGCTCTTATTTAAATCATCATTGTCGTTCTAGTTTGTCTGTTCCTTTTTCTTCCCTAGTGTCCCAGATCTAGTTTGTCATATTTAATAATTTATTAACTGCAGTGTATTAAAATGATCCCTGTTTTAATTAGTAATGAAGAAAAAAGACAAGCACTGACAGATATTACCAACTTCCCATTGGTTGTTTTACTGGTTCCCATTGGACTAGAGCTAGAGTGAGCTAAACCAGTGCAGGGTAACCCCACCCACCCCATTTTGAGATTGTAGTTTCTAATTCCCCTTCTCTTGGAACGTGACATACATGTTGAGTATTTAGTGGTATTGGTACCATGCTGTGAGGTCAGTTTGCATTTGCCAACTTTGACTTTTCTGCCCTTAGCTTAATTTTATCCCAAGGTTTCTTATGAGCCTGTGCAAATGATTGAGTGTTTGTAAACACGCCAGGTTGACAGCAGACTGGATTTGATGAAGGCTTTTTTTCCTGCATATCTTCTAGGGATCCATTTCCTTATTATTCCTTAAAATCCAGTCATTCCCATATCTGTCTTCCTTCTCCACACATTTTATATTTACTTACTGTCATCTTTTGCTTTGCAGCTTTTCACAGCAGGTGATATAGAACTTTGAGCAAATGCCTGTCTACTGCAGATCTTCAATTGTTTATGGCATTTTAAAATAAACAGGTATTAGCATTTTTTGGCTGTATTTGTTATTTATTAGCCAGTGTTAACTTCAAAAATGTTACTACTTGAGTAACAGAAAAAAAATGTGCACCCAAAACTCTAATATGTCATCCATCCATCCATCCATTCATCCATCATTTTCCAGTACTGCTTAGGAACAAGGTTGTTGTGAGCTTAAATTCTATCCTAGGTTACACAAGGCACCAGATATTAAATATTCTGGACAGGATGCCATTATTGAGTAATAAATTGCTGCTAGTATTAGTACCGTAAGTTACATTGCGGTTCTTAAATTTTTACATAACAACTGCACATTACATTAACATTGTAAACATTATGGCCCAGAAAAAAAGTTCTCTAAATTTTATAGAATTCAAATATGAGATTCAAGTGAACTAACTGTATCATCTAAACCTAGATAGATTTAAGTTTTAACACAAAAATAACTGCCTAGACAACAATACCAAAGACTTACTGCTCAGCGAGAACATGCAATAAGCAACCTAGAGGGTAACTAAAAACACAGAATCAGGAAGTTTACTTTGGCACATACATTGTGCATTTTATTGCCCTGAAATCAAACGCTGGTGACTGAATTATGCGACGGAGAGAAGGGGAGCTGGAAAACACAAAGATGGCATCATCATTTATTTTTAGCTGTAATGCACTAATAACACGGCTCGCTCCAGAATGTCGCCGCGGTCTGTAAATATGAAAGCCTTGTGGAGCCCTTATGCGTCATGTTTTAATCCAGTTCAGGCCAATAATTCTTACTGTGTAATGCGGCACTTGTTAGTAAGGTACATAAAACACTGGACCGCTATTATTTATGCATAATTCCCCCCCGAGTCCCTTTCAAAATGTATTAATGATGAACCTGAAAATACTACCGATGACATCTGGCAACAGCTTCATGGTTAATATCCACACACAAAACTCAGCAGAAAAATAGTTTTTTCATTTTTGAATAGGTCGACTAATTCTTTAGCTTCAACATAGATGGATGGATGGATGGATGGATGAGATGCATATGCACGCACGCACACATACACTCACACACAGTGGCTCTCTGTGGTTATTCTGCTGCTTCAGACGTCCAGGGTTTGGGGTTTGAATCCTGTTATGTTCTATTCTTATCATTTGTGGAGACTGTGTACGTTCTTCCTGCATTGTGTAGGGCATTTTTTAAGCAATCTGGCTTCTTTTCTCTATGCGAAAACATGATTTCAGCTGAATTAATGTCTCTATATTACTTTGTATGTCTGTCCAGGGTGATCCCAGGTTTGTGTGCTCTGGGAGAGCCCTTTTAAGTTCACTGTAAACCTCCATAAATCCATAACGACATGAAACATCTGGTGTGTTGGTTAACAGCACTTAGTTTGCCGACGCCTGAATGAATATCCAGGACGCACGGCACAGCCCCTTTTAGGAATGCCTTTCATGTCATTATTAACGTGCAGCATATTGTTTTTAGATTTTTTGTAACCCTGCACAAACATTACAATGTGCATTCTTGCTCATGCGGGAAGACCCATTCTGCAATGCAGAAAATTGCTCCAGGGGCGCTAGATACATGGCTGACCAGCACTCAAACCCCAAGCTTTGCTTTCGTCTCCATATGTGTGTTTGTCTCAAACGAACGCAGGGCAGGGTATGCGAAGAGAAGCACTCCAATGCACCAACACTCTGCTTGTACAAACGGCAAATAAAGCAACATTTCATTTCATGTAAAACTGCAGAATAGTTTCCCAACATTACGGCACCCGAGCGCAACATGGGCGGCGTGTTTAGGTCCCAGAGACTCTTGCTCGCTGCGCTGTATCAGTCAGAGCTTCGACTTGGGACATACAAAAATAGCTCCACAGCAGAGTTGCACCTGCATCCCAATTCCTCATGGGCTGATCCGATCCGAATGAATCACTGACTCAACCATCTCCCACCTGGGAGGCCGGATTGGACCGCCTTTCCCACGGTACGGAAGCAAGGCATTGTTCCAGCACAATACGAAATTTTAAATATTATGTTTCTCTCCAGGAAAAAATAAATTCTGTTGTGCTAGCTAGAAAGTAATTTGCAAATAATTGCTTACGTATAGTATTAAAAAAAATAACAACATGACAGTGCAAGCATATTTTTACACAGTATAAGCAAACAGAATATTCTGAAAAGGAATATTGAAAAAAATAATAAATCTCGATAATAATATAACTATTATTCTGTAACTGTGCAATCTGTTGTGAGAAGCAAACTGAAAAAAGTAATAAATATAATGTCCAAAAAAATTAAAATAATAAATTAGCGCATGCTACATTACATGTGCATTTAAAAACTGATAGCAGTGGAATTTTGCTACTGCAAAAACAGGATGGATGCATGAATGGATAGATGGATGGGGGTGGAAGGTGACACATCAGTAGGAGGCGCTGTGTTGCCTGGTGGCAACAGGCCAACAGGATCCCCAGTAGATGTGGAATGAGCTGGTGGGTAATGGTGCAGTGAGATAGAGCCCCAAACAGAGCATGGACAGAATTGTTCATGTTTAGCTGCATTTAAATGATTTTTAGGGGATCTGGCAGATAATGTCCAGTATGTTACCATTTATAGAGGAGCAGTTTAGAGGCTGCTGAGGTTTTTCATGATCTTTCCATGTACTTGGCTCTTTTAGACATAGACTGGGCCATGTACCCCTCCCTCGACCAGCAGAGTGTGGTGTTTACTTTCGGTGCTCATCAAAACACTGTTCATGTCCAAGAATCAAACACACAAATTCAGATGTTGCCAGCAACAATGTAGCCAAAATCCAGTGGTATTGTAGTACACAATAGCATACAAAAGTACAAAAGTCTCCTAACAGACATCAGAATTTATGGCCCAGTATAAGAAAATGCAAAGAATGTAAAACAAGCATTTTGCAGAGAATTATACATCACCCTGGGCCTTTAAAGTCACATAAATATAGGCTAATCTTCAGAAAAACTGAATGAAACCAGTAATGTTTGTGCGCTGGGAAATAAAAATAAAAAAGAGCTATCAGCAGCCTTTGTAAGCCAATGATTACCATTGTTTATGTTTGGTGTGCACATTAATCTCTCTGTCACCTGAAAGGGATTTGTGTATATTTCCTCATTACAGACCCCTGGGATCAGAGTGTTTGTCCTGGAGAATCATAAAAAGCACACTGACATCTTCACTGGGCCTGAACTTCATCTGCTAATATGCATTTCAGAAAAACAAACATGCTGATGAAGACAAAAGAGAAATCAGTTTTCACCCACCCTCGGAATATAACACACCAGATCTTTCCCCGCTGTAATAAAGCTGTTTTTGTGAATTAAAGTTCACAATACATCGCATTGCGGCACAACCTTGTAGTTCATTCATAAAATCATGAGAAAGACTGTAGAGACGGTCCCTGGGTTAAGGACACCTGACTTATGGACAGCTAGAACTGACGAACGGACTGCCGTAAAGCCTATTATAATAAGAATTCAGGCAAGATATAATGGTTCGTAATAAGGAATGCATGCACTACTTTGTGATGCTAATGAAAACATTGCATGGCTTCAGCGGTTTGTCAGCTTGAGGTACAGTACAGTACAGTACTGAATGTAGTTACTTTCATTATTACTATACAGTTATTCTTATTTTTCGTATTATTATTATTATGCAATGTATTGTTATTTTTCTCACATACCTACAAATTGGACAAACTTCGCCACAGGATCTCCTTTGTAACCTGGGCGCTGCCTGTTCCTCATATTGGTGGCTGAACTATAATAACCCAATGAAACGCAGCATGGTGGCTTTGACTCTTACCTCTGCAGTATTTCCCCAAGCTCTACGCAGGCGGCTGCCCAGCTGGCTTTCATTCTCATCTCTCTCAGTGGTAAAGCAGGAATCAACCGTGCTGCATTGCACTGGCCAGCTCGTTTTGTATCAGAAACAAGATTCATCCATCCATCCATCCCGTCTTTCTACTGCTTATCCAGGTCAAGGATCTATCACAGAGAGAGGGAGGCCAACCACGGACAGGATGCCAGTCCATCACAGGACACAGAAACACAACTTAGACATACCATCAGTACAGATAAACCGCTTCACCTGCAAGTTACTATACTGCAGATGGAAGCTGAAGTACTGGACAGAATCCCAGAGGAGGATATGCAACTTCACACCTGCAGTGCTTAGGCCCAGCTCTGGAAGTGTGAGGCCATAAACCACAACACCCATAATGCTATTCTCTTTTAGATGGTGTCATACTTTTAAAGCTATATTTTTAAACTTTAAGCAACCAGTGCAAAACTGCACTGTCAGACAACTTGGAGAACTGAATTGCAAAAGTTATTGGATTGGTAAAGTAACTATTAAAGGGGCAAAATTGGCAAACATCACAGCAAAAAACATCCTCTATGAACAGCATAACAGCTCAAACACATTATTCCGCTACGCTCCTGGATTAGTACTCAAACCTAAAACATTTGGGCAAACCTGTAAACTTCAGCTGAATAGTCTAATCAAATTTTACACGCAGTTGAGAAGATGGCAGCTTTAATTTGATGTGTTAATTTGGATACTGGTTGAGAGGACCCTTGAATTTAATCAACAGTTTAGTTTATTGAGTGTTGTTTTGCGTTTGGTTTTTTTCCCCCGTTTCCTGTAGTGCTGTTCAAGCAGAATGAGCATGCATCCCATGTTCACCTTTCGTCACTGTGACTTTAGAGTCCCATTGTCTAAGCCTTATCAGCACTACAAAGCTAGATGGACTTAAAAAGAAACATAGCATATGCTGTAAACACTGCCTGCTTTGGTTCCTGGCAACTGCTTCTTTAAAAAAAGCCAAGTCTGTTCTTTCAGACGACATTCATTTATACTTTTCTTAGCAACACCAGCCACCAAGGTGGTTAATTCTAAATAAGTTACAATAAATGAAAATCACATTAGGCCAAGCAGGGGAGTAAAAATGTCGCGCACAGAACGGAATCCACTCATCTGAGTTAGCGAACAAATGTCCAAACTAGCCAAACTGAACATTCATTTTCTTCCCTGGAATTTGTTGATTAATTTAAAACATGTCTTCCTTTCCTATCTATGAAAATACAGTGCTCTCAGATTCAGAGGCCACACAGCTAGGTGTATCTAATCAACAAAGCATCCATATGATAGACAGCTTCATATTTCCGATTCCAGATTCCATATTTATCAGTCACCTTAAACATTTTACTTAAAAAAAAATATGAAAGGAAATGAAAATAGTAAGGATATATTAAGTGGATTGATTGTGCACACAGGCTGCTTGCCACCTTCTTTTAAGGTAAAGTAGTCCTAGTTTCTCCTTCTCCACACCGTTAATCTGTATCACTGAATAAATGCTTCCATCAACTCGCTAAAGGTTTATTTAAGCGGCGACGGTGAAAATGTGAGGAATGCAGTTGAGTGCTACTGGTTATTTTTGTTCAATATGAAATGTCTATGCAGTTGACCCCAAAACCTGCAGCATGTAATAAAACGTCACTCGCTGAAGCGTCCGCTCCTGCTCTTATCGGCCGACGCTTGTGTGAAGATGCGTTGAAGCGGCGAGCAGCTGAGCAGGTCGGTTTTAGCTCGTAAATGCAGAGAGAGGTTAGACAGCTTCTAAATCGCCCACGGCCCATTGCAGACACATGGTTCTTTTCACCAAAATACTCAGTTGTTTCTCTATTATCACTTTCAGATATGCTGTAACCAACCAATAATCAAATGAACTGAATGACAAGGTCCAGGTCCACTTTCATACCAAGATGCCTTCAAGTGAATTGTATGATGTGTGATGCATACATTCATATGGTTCTTCATCTGTGATGGACTCGTGGTTCGAAGACAGATGGATGGATGTTGGTTTTGATTGTTAATCACAGATTTGTTGTGGATGGCTCTTCAGAAGTGTATATGCCGAAAATGAAAGGTGCAGGGAGATATAAATCTTAAAAAAAATATTGTTAATAAAAGCATTTGTGTTTCAGAGCACAAATTATGCTTATACATACATGTAACGCATACACAAATTACTTTGTCAAATTATCTATACTCAATACTCTTACTATTCTGAAATGATGAATAAAAGCATGTAAAGGCACCTTCAGAAACATAATATTAACTCAGCTCCAATTATATTTATGTCACCCAAATTATTCTAGTCACACAAACTCTGAACTTCTGAATTATAAAATGAATACCCATGGCAACAAAAGAAATATGAACGATAGCATTTAAACCAATTACCTTGAATTCAGTGATACAATACAGAAAGAACAAGCGACTGACTAGTCGATTTAGTGTTTTTTAAAACTATTTCAGTCTCTGGTGTCATATACATTTCATTAACTACCTGTCATCATCAATTTCCTATACACTAAACATTTACTGCAGAGGTAGCAAAGATTAGCAAAGACGGCTTTTGATACTGGATAAAAAGAGATTTCTTCACAACTCAAAGCCAATAGATCCCCTCCCCCCCCCAACAGGATTGTACGTACGAACGTAGTAGGATCAGAACCTCTTGAGAAGTTTGGTCTTTTGTGGCACCTGACACGTCAATGATTATCCGGGCCCACTTGGCATTTCGCGTAGAATTACCTGCTGAACGCTGTGCCAGCCACAAAATGATGCCGGTGAGAAGCCGTCGCCTTGGAAATCAAGTGTGATCTCGCCCCCTAAATTGCAGTGCAATTCGGCATCAATGGGGACAGCTTTAAGGTGCCCCCGGTTGCCGTGACCCCATTAGATGGAGCTGCTGTCATTTAATGAGGAGATTTTACATAACACTGAAGGGCCAGCGACAAGCTCGTTCTCCAGTTCAGTAGAGAACATCCATTACGTCTCTTTAACCACCGATGCTGCTGTCTGCCTACTGGTTGATGGTGGTCTATGACCTTCACCATTATCTGCTAAATGGAGACCTACGAAACGACCCATGCAGGCTTGAGTGCTGAGTGATGGCAACTATACTACAAAAGCATAAATATTGTATAATATTCAAAGCAATCAATCTGTCTATCTTCTAAGCGCTAACCTTGGTTATTGTCACCTGGAGTCCATCGCAAGCAGCACAGGGCACAAACGTGGGATGGGACGCCAGGTTATCTCAGGACACACACAATCATTCTCCACAGCAGTGTTTCCTAACCCGGTCCTCAGAGCCTCACAGACGCTCCATGTTTTTGCTCCCTCCCAGCTCACTGACAGACGGGCCATTTTTTTTGCTCCCCCACAGCTCCCCACCGGGAGCAGGGCAAAAGCAGAAGTGCAAACTGACTGCTGGTCTCTGAGGACCAGATTGGGTAAAATGCTCTGCCGGTCATTCAGAGACGCCCATTAGCCGACAGTCTAAACCTGCAAGTCCTGGGAAGATCAAGCAAATTCCACAAACATACAGGAGAGGTCAGACTCAACCCCCCAACTCTGCAGATGTGAGGCAACAAAGATGCCCACTGAGCCACTCCTATGTCCAGATATCTGATAAACAGGAACAACAATCTCTTAAAAATCTCATAAACCCCCCTTCATTTTCAATTAAGTTTTGTGTCTTTTCTTTAACAAAATCACTTGCTTTTGGACACCATTTGAGCTATGAGATAAGTTGAAGGAGTGTTTCCAGAGCATCAGAATAAAAAGGGTGGATATCCTGTCACATATCCAATCACCATTGTGCCCTATCTGTCACCAGAAAAGTCGGAAAACACGACCATAATTCTGACAAAACTGTCAGTGACACAAGAAACCCCTCACAAGCTCTCAAAAGATCAAACTTTCAAAACGCCTGCATCTTAAAGGACGCTGACAGTTTCCCTTGGGCCAAGCTCAGCACGCTTAGGCCGGGTAAGATGCGTGCGAATCAAATGCAACGACCCTTTCACATTCGCAAACTTGACATTTATGGTTTCAGTTACTCGCAAGCTGGTTGCGAACAATCACATGGGAATATTTTTGGAGCTTTTGCGTAAGCCAAAAACCATAACGAAAATTATTTAGATCACACAAAATCATATAATATACAAATATTAGTGATATATAATATCTGTTAGTACAAGTGCAAACTGTATCTTTAATGTTAAAAGTGTTGGCTTGGGTTCACTGCACATCTTTGTCTCAGTAACCAGCCTCACTCAGTTTGAAACCATCTATCCAGTATTCCATTCATATGCATCATGCCAGGACTCCATTCATACTCATCATTCCAATACTTGATTTGTATGGACAGTGCTTGTGTCACATGCATCAAGAACAGTACTTTATTCATATTCATCAGGCCAATACTGAATCCAAATAAATAGGGCCAGTACTTGATCCTTATACATCAGGCTAGTACTTGATTCAAATGCATTATACCAGTACTCAATGCATATGCATCAGGGTTCAATTTTACGGATTTTAGAAGCGGAAGCTCCCTGTGAATTTGCGAGGATTAGAGCTCGATGTACTGTGTGTCATGACACATTACTCCCATGATAATCATTAAAATGATCTGCCATTTGTACCACAGTAGCCCTTCTGTTAGTTTGTCCCACATGGGACAGCCCTCATTCACATCCTGCATTGACAAGTCTGGGCTGCCGACACTCTGCTGGCAATTTGCCGTTTTTCCCTCCTCAGACCACTCTCAGTAGGCACTCACCACAGCTAACTGTGAGCACCGGACCAGTCCTGCTGTGTCAGAGGTGCTCTGATCCAGTCGTCTGGCCATAACGATTTGGCCCTGGTCAAAGTCACTCTGCTCTTTACTCCCACACACTTCCACTGCGTTTAATATGTCTACAAGAACATTTAAAATTTAGAGATCAGTGGTCATTGTTGACACACCACAGCACACAACAATGAAATGTGCCCTCTGCATTTCACCAATACGTGACATCGTTACATAGCAGGGAGCAGCTAATTCAGCACCCAGGGAGCAGTGCTTGGGGGCAGTACCTTGCTCAGGGTACCTTTGTGGTGTCTCGCTCAGGGATTCAAATCAGAAATCTTTCAATTAGAAGTGCACGTCCCTAACCATTAAGCCACCACTCACCTAACGTCTATACGGTATATTCATGTGAGGGTGGTCATAATGTTTTGGCTAATGAGTGTATAACGTTAGATTTTACAATGTACTTTGTGCAAGTTGAATCTGATCTAAATTTTACATTACAGTTATCAGATCTATAACAAGCGTGCATGATATTACACAACCTAAACCTGTTTAATGCCCAAGGGACTGGATCCAGACATAGAATATGCTTTGATGACACAACCCACAATCATAGTTATTGGAAGTCAGAGAAGGGTGCATATGGCCAAACGCGGAGAAGACGACAAAAAAACTGGTGAAGACCAGGCAGGCAAACCAAGGTAATTAAATCCAGGGAAACTTAAATAGGTCAGAGAAATTGCAGGCAAACGCAGCCAAGGAAGTAAGCTCAGTTACCATAAATTTCATACATTGGCTCACACGTTCAGGGGGGGAAGTGTTTATCTGTGTTCATTAGAAACAAGTGATCCCAAAGTTCAGGTGTGGGAGAGTGTGGGAGAGCTTAGCTGAGAATAGTGATGGACTGGATATCGGATCTGCATTCTGCTGACAACAATAATAGTACTGTAGTTTACCAATAGCATAACAATAGCAATAGCAGATGTAACCATGCATATGAGCACATAGTAGTCAGGAGGTGTTTCATTAGCAAACACTGAACTCACATGACCTGCAGGGCTCTTAGATGCATTATTCAAATTTTATTTTTCTGTCATCTTTGTCAGAATTGAGAAAAGCATTTGCCGATCCCCACCCTCACATTTCACAATGTTTTTGGTCCATCAGCCCTTAATTAATTACACTGCTGAATGAATTGCATTCGAAATTTAAAAACACCATTTTAACCACATGTAGTAGAAGAATTGCTTTTCATTTCTGTCAAATAAAACTGTTGGTAAGGATATTTGAGATACCGAGCAATTGCTAGATGTTTCTAAATATCTTTGCTTCTTCATTGTTTATCATTTGTTCTTTATTTCCTTATCAATGATTTCTTATTTGTGACGTATGAACAATTACCTCAAGGACTGAATAATCTATCATTCATCTTCCATAACTGGTTATACAGTGCAGGCTGGCAGTGAGCCAAAATCTATCCCAGGCAGAACAGGGCAGAAGGCAGGAGACACTTTGGATGAGATGTAAGCTAAACACACTTGCACTACGGACAATTTAGAGACAGCAGTTCAGCAGAACCTGATGGACTGGCATCTCATCTGGGGTCTACCTCATAATTTGTTCTTTTTTGCCCAGGATGGACTTCAGACTACACTTTGGCCCTGACCAGGATAAGCGGTTGCATGATAAATGGATGGAATTCACCGAAAATCACATGTTTTGGGGTTACACAAGGGAACTATAGTACCAGGAAACCCAAGAAATGTATGGGAAACGTGAATATTCCTCACAAAGGTAAAACATGTAAGCTCCACACACTGGGAAACCGTTGAAACTCCACACACTAGGAGAACTTGCCAACTCTACACATTGGGAGAACTTGTCAACTCCACTCACTGGGAAAATGTGTAAACTCCACTCACTTGGAAACCATGTAAACTTCACACACTAGGAAAATATGTAAAGTCCACACACTGGGAGAACTTGTCAACTCCAAACACACAGAGTCAGAGATGGGAACTGAACAATCACCCCGGAGGTGTGAGGCTACACAGTTACCTATTTTATATGCATAGATGTACAGTATAGACACAGCGTTCTATATTATTTTGTTTAAGCTTCATAAATGTTCAAATCATCGTACTATGTTCAGTTACTTATGGCAACTGGCCCTCAAGCAACATATTCTTAATTTTGAATAGTGCAATTAATATAATTATTTTGTCATCTATGCCTAATTGCCTATATACCCGAATAAATAAGTGACAACAAGCACATGAGGTGTGCTGTAGAGGTGAAACGCTGGCCTGGACGATAGTGACCATTCACAACCCAGAAGTAAATGCAGACACGGTGTCATGGACACATCATCAGCCTGTAAAACATGATTTCTATCCTGCCTAACGCTCCAAGACTGGATAACAGAAATCAGACTTCGAGGCAAGCATTGTAACTACAGACTGTACTGTACCTCAAAGTGATGGGCCGCTGAAGCCACGCAATGTTTTCCCGAGCGTTACAAAGTAGTTCATGCATTCCTTATTACAAACCATTTTATTTAACTTGAATTTTTATTACAATAGGCTTTACAGCAGCCCATTCGTAAGTACAAGTTGTCCGCCAGTCAGGCCCTCATAACCTGTGGACTCCCGGTACCGCCTAGGCAGATCACAAACCATGGGCTGAGCCAATATTATACTTTAAATGTGTCATAAGTTCTTAAAATGTCAATAGAACCCCAATGAATCCATGAAGGCTTGTCACTAGTACATCTCCTAACAAACATGTGACATTCTTGATGGATGTAATGATCTGTTGAGCTTCATGGTTGTTTTACAATCAGATTATTATCCCACCAAATAATGGGTGTCTTGTCAAAGTGTGATTGGTCTGAATCCTTTTTGTTTTAAATGCTTTCTGAAACTACAAGTTAATTAATAGGATAAGTAATGGCTAATGTCAAAACCTCTGAGTATCAATGTATGATGGTGAGAAATTAGTTTGCAAATGAAAAGAGATCCTTGAGTGATTCTGCTATGAGGAATGACGTTGTTTTTAAAAAATACCATTTACAGAAGAGCATGAATGTTATGGACTGATGTATTAATGATTAAATATTGTATTTTTTTCCAGAGGGTGGCAAGGTTCCAGTGGGTAGTGCTGCAGCCAGGGTTTTGGGTCTGATTCAGTCCCCCCCCCCCATGGATGTGTGGGGCTCTCCCCATGTTTGCAATCTGAAAAATATGCCTGGTGAATTAGCTTCTCAATTTCGGTGTTTGAATATGTGAATATGTGCCCCACAATAGACTGCTACTCTATCTGGAATGTTCCCCCCACCATTTGCCCTGTGCCCCCCCACCCCCCTGGGGTAGGCTCCAGGCTCACTACTAGATAAGTCAGGAAAATTGAATGGACTTTTTGGCTTAATCAACAAACAGAACATTCAATAACATAAATCTGAAATTATAATTAGTACATTAGCATAATTATACAAATCTTAATGTGCGATAATGTTTTTTCATTATAAAGGGGACATTCTTAAATGCCGGCAGGCCGCCAAATGTTATCCTCCCCAACCCTTGAATTGCTTTAGAAAATACGCTCCCGTGGAAACGACAAAAATGGTACATCAGGAATGTATGATGTATCAGATGCCAGCGTAAAAGCTGCAGCTAAGCTAATAACCACTGCAAAATTAATTCATAATATTAAGATGTAAGTCCCAAATACATTGTTAAGAACCCTTTTCCTATCTGTAAAATACATTATTATAATTTAATTTAGAAGTAGGACAGAAATAACAGACATGAAAAGAACAAAACCACTAGAGATCTTTTTTTCCCACTGATCTCTCGGCCAGCCTAATTATTGCCCAAAAATTATATTCATTCATATTGCTTTAATTGACTTTAAACCATATGTCCTCTTCAGGGATGCACACCAAACACTTTCTCTCCTATGAAAAAAATTCTTGTGGAAAAAAAAAATGCAGGGAATGGATGAATATAAACAGCCACCATGTTAGTTTCAAATAACAAGGCAATCTTACCTGGTCCCAGGGACAGATGACGCCTCCAAAAAACATAAAGAGGTAACCCATGGCAACCAGGCAGGCCCAGATCACCAAGGAGAAAACACGCAGCAGTTTCTTGAAGATGGACTCAACGCAGACCAGAATGAAGATGGTCAGAAAGATGGCCAGTGCAGTGGGCACGGTGATGACAAATGCCATGTGGTCTTCGATATCCTGCAGACAAACATAAATGCGCACTTAGAAGAAAGACCTTAAGCTCTCCCTGCTATCAGTGAACTCTCATTCAATTTTTTGTCAACTTAGTCACCTTCCAGCAAATAACCTGATAAACAAGAGCGGCCTGGCTGTTCCCCGGATGCCCAGAAAAGAGAATGGGCAAGGGTGAATGAATCTGACCTTCTTCATGCATTAGGTGCTAAATATGAAGAGCATGCAAATCTCAGCGGGCACAAACACAAATAGACAGAATCTTACTACCAAATACTTTGCATTGAATTCATAATGTAATAAACTTCACCCAGATCCAAAGTGAAACTGCTGAAAATACAAAGGAGGGGAAACGGGGGGATTATCTACAGCCTCCACTTGTCAAACACCTGTATTTCAAATGTGCCTGACTATATATGGTCATTATTTTTGGCATTTTCAGAATTTCATTTTCTCTTTCTCAATCTGAAAAGAAATTGATGCAGCAGTTATGTTAAAGGGCCCATTTGTGTTTCAAAACAAATTTAAATATGTCCCATGAAAGATAAAAAAATATATAATTGTTGTGATTTTGTTTGCATTTTTTTCCAAGATATATTATGTGTTTGTACTAGTTTCCTTTTATAAATAAACCCACAGAGCACTCTGCTTTATTTAAGGGTTCATAAGGGCTATTTTTGGTCTTCCATGTCCAACCTTGAATGTTAAAGTACAAGCTGTCTGTAGGCATTATTTTTATTTTATTGTTGTAACCGCAATACTCCTCTAGCCTTGTCTGTAACTCCTCTTGACAACATATCTTGTCAGGCTTCATCGATTTTGCACATGCTGATTTTGTTGATTCTGAATCAGAGTGGCATCTGTATGCGTGCTGACGGACAGCACCGCTGAGTCCTGTATTTACACTCGGTCAGCAATTACACCGTGGCCAACGTTTAACTGGCTGTAATCCCCAATCATCCCATGAGAAAATACATTCAAATACTCCTATCTAGGGAAAATTTGTAATTTTCCTTAATGGGTATTTTACAAGAGAAATTCAGGGTAAAAACCTTTTCTAGGGTTTAACAGGGAGCTCTTTCTGGGGATTTAAATTCAGCAGGTTATGATTTCTTTTGCTTAATCACTATAATACATTCTATATGCTGTCTCTTCACTTCATATGTTAGCAGAGAGGTGAAAACCAATGCCGTTAACTGAGGTTAACACGTGGCTAACACATTAACGGTATGTACGAGAAGAACACATCACTATGGCCTGAAGGCTGAATACGTAACTTCTGTCTTCGCAGAACAGAGGCTAATGCATAATCAGACGACATGCTGCACTGCTATATTCATGCACATATAAATCAAATCCATTTTACTTTAAGCATAAACAGAATGAGTAAGACTGAATCATGCTGATTCTTCATAGCTTAGGGATATTAGGTATCAGAGTAGTGTAACATATCATTGGACACCAAACTCTAATTTCAAGTGAGGGGGGGGGGGATTTTTAGATGGATATCTAGAACTAAATGGCTTCTTGTTTCATTCTGAGACTTCATATGATGGAGCTTTTTAGGATACGATGAGATTAACGTTATTGGTCCCAGGGGGAGATTTCTGTGCGTATACCGCAACAAGTGCAGATAATCAAACATGTAACGCAAAACAAGACAAAGTGTAAAGACAGTACAGGTACTGCAGACAAACACTGCAAATACAGTGCTAAAAAGTACACATTACAAAAACAGAATATCCTGGAAAGTAATCACTAAATTTGAGAATATATTTTAATAAATTAAAACATGTGGCATATACAGTATGTTAATAGATGACATGCCTTCATCTGCATCAGCGTTTTCTAAAAGCTATATATATATATATATATATATATATATATATATATACACACACACACACACCATATATATTTGCTGTTTTTTGGGAAGCACATGGAAGTTTTATATAGCCCTGCTATCTCTATGTGGTTGCTGTGCCTTAAATCCAATCCAGAAAAAAAAATAACTGAAGGGTACAGAAACTGGATTTTGTCTATAATGCATAAAATGAAGGAGCATGATATATAATGAATTAGTTCTGCTTCTCAGAAAGAAAAAAAAAAACTACATATAAGTGCAATGATAAAAAAAATCGCAGGAGGATTATTTTCAAGTCAAAACATCCAGGCCAGAGGCCCTCCCACCATTTTCATTAAATGAGGAAGAAAGGGAGAAATAAAGTTTCAAGGAGCAAAGGCCACCTTCAGCAGCTGCTGTGCTGTGGCACAGGGTGTGACGTAATGCCAGGGGCCGCCCGCCTATTGCGTGGAGGGGCTGGGAAGAGATAAGGGTCACGGCGGATCTGCGGGGGTCTTAGGGGACTCCGGCGAGGGTGGAGCAGACGTTTGGGCCGTTTCACAATCAGCACTCCTTTGGTGGCTTACTGGGGTGAGGCAACCGGCCGTCTCGCCCAGTAAAGTCTGGCATTAGGGCAAAATTCAAGTCAGATGCTGGATATGAATGCACAGTGGCTATGGGGATAGTCGGTAAAAATGTTCATGATATTCAGATGCGTGTTATGCTGATGCAGCGTTAACTGCATTAATTCAAAGTGAAATGTCTTCACAGCATGTAACTGTTTACATCAGACATCATGACGTATTCATGTGGCATTACAACATCTTCTCAGGCTTGTTTTTATTTTGACAGTAAAGAGAACTTAAATAAAAGTATGAATTCTACATGAATATCTAATTCAAGAAATACCTAAATAGACTTCCTAGGGTTATTTTAATATCTATTCAATAAAATGTGTTAAATTGTGAAATTTGAAAATATTATTAAGGAACAATTGTTCCAATAATTAAAATTATTTCTGGAACATGTTAATGAAGTATAAGCAACAGTCCACTTACCATCTGTAACATTATTATATGAAGTGCATGTGGTTTTGTCCACATACTAATCTTTTATTTAGATACAAACCTAGCATTAAAATTGTGACAAAAATAAAGCATTTTTCCCAGTCAACCCTATAAAGGTATACACCCAACAAGGACTGATATGCATTTGATATCAATTAGAAGTTAACTACTAATATTAAATCAGCAACCCAAATACACAAGCAAAAATGTTTTTCAGAGTTCCATTTGCTTCGATCGATACACGTTAAAAGACCGAAAAAAAAAACATGAGTAGTTAGAACCTTTGTCTTTAGAGTATTCCTAAATGATAGTTTCCAGAAGTTGATTTGCATTCACTGGCAGAATCATAGATGCATTAAAGGGTTTTCAAAGTAACAGGTCCCGTTGTTCAGTGAAAGCTGCCCGATACCAATTGCCCCAGCAAAACCTTAGATTTTCTCGACTTCCTCATTTTTGTATTCACGTTATACAACATGCTCTCTATCCAGGCAGTAAAGTAACTCCTTTTCATACAGAACCACTTACCCATCATAGGAGGCATTTACCTATCATACATGCGATACATTTAAAAAAATCCTTCCGGAATCTGCAATTCTGATGTAATTAAGAAACACTGTGTGGAACAAACCCTAGGTGACCATCTGCCAGTGCGTGTTGCTGAATCCCTTTCAACTTCCTAAGTCGGGAAAAGGCGATTGTCACCGGATAGTCTTGTGTTTGGGGCGGGTGTACCGCGCGCCCTGCGCGCACCGCACCCGCGCGGCAAACCGCAACTTGGTTAACGGATCGGCAGCGCGTGCTCGCAGCCCGAGGAGCTGCTGGAGATCCGACGGGACCCATAAATGAAACGGGTCCGGATCTCCCGCCCTTCACTTGTTCAGCGTGATGTGCAACAGCGATAGGTTCACGGTAGTTTCACAGCCGTCTTGTCATATTAACGTCAGCTAAGAATAATAACATGTATTTTTTAAAAATTGCTCACCAGTCCAGACGCAAAAAAGACAGCCAGCAGTGCCAGGCAGGCTCCCATCACGATGAGCAACAGAAACACAATCAGCGGGTGCTGCTGGCTCATGCAGTAGTAAGACTCGTACAGCCAGTCCGTGGACTTGGGCTTCCCCGTGGTGCCCTCGCTTCTATCCAGCAGGTAGGGTCTCCCCCGCATCGCCTCCCGCCACATGGAGACGGGCGCAGAGCGTCGCGCCTCGTCGCCCTGTCTCGCCCTGAGGTCCTCCACCCCCAGTTCGCTCAGATGCAGGGGTCCAGCGTGCGTGCGGTACACGGGCAGGAGAGCTCGGACTGTGGAGCGCAGCATCGTCCGGGCAACATGTTTGGACTGGAGCGAAGCGGAGCAGATTCGGAGAGAGGGAGAGAGAGTGCCGGAGAGATAGAGGGAGGGACGGGGTGGAGAGGGGGAGAGAGAGGGAGGGAAACGTGGTAAAGGAGGGAGAGGGAATGAAGAGGGGGTGTGTAGTTTACTACACTTGCCCTAATTCATGGTCAGCGGCTGAAAGTGACCATTCAAGCAGAACCTAATAGTCGATCACGTGCAGCACTTTTGATATTGATCCATACATTCAAGAGCATGATTTGCGATCCCATTCTCAAAGTATTGACTGGTTGTTCCGAAGGCGGCTCTTACCTCCAGCACGCAGCACCTGTCAGTGTCCCTTTCTCACAGTACGGGCCCAACGCTGGGATAAATCAGAGAAGTGCCTCGCGCTCTCCCACAATGCATGCGGAAATCCGCGAAAAAATAGCCCTTTCCCCAGGATGCAGGCTGAGAATAGAGACACCTATAATTAGAAACCTTCATTCAATAGGAGCCGTCTCTCTCAGGCGTATTCGCGATTTAGGGTTCACTGTACGGCACATTGCATGGATGTGAGGTGGTGCTATTTTTGCTCAAACATCGCTAGTATTTTTAGCTGTTCAATGTCACATGGTGTTCGGAAATGAAAAAAATGTATATAATAATTTAGCCAACATATGGGAGTACAGCATAATGATCAGTGAAAATAACACATACATACAAACCAAACACTTTTAGACAAACAGGATTTGATCATTCATGTTTCCTGGGGCGATTAATACATAGGCTATCCAATGCTATATCCTGGGGCCTGGGCAACCATCAGGGCCCCACCCTGCCTCAGGAAAAATGGAGCAATTATTTAAATCGGCAACACCATACACAAGCTGATGTAGGCCTAGGGGCCCCACATAAATTAATCTGCCCCCGTATGTTTCTTTCGAATGAACCTTGACTATGAAAGTGTTGTTTGTTAAAAAAATGTGTTTCATATAGCTCACCAAATAACCGCTGACTTTCTTGGCTTGATTTACAAGGCTGATTCAACACAGAAATGCAGTGAAGGTTCACGTTCTGTCTGACCAATCTGAATTTCAGCTTGATTATATTTTGCATGGATTACACAGAGTCATAAACATACAAAATAGTGGAGTTGTCATAAGTAAATAGCTACAGAACCACTCGTTTATTTAATGTTTACTCTCAAGTTCAAACAGTACAGTTTCATGAACATTACTGCGGGATTCACATGCAGCAGATCATCATTTTTGTCCATGAGCTGTTTTACTGCTGATATAGTACACAGAACTAATTTGAATATAATTATAGTTTATTTGTTTTGAAAGATTTGGGAAATCGTATATGAAACATGTACAAAAACAACCTCTTGTGCAAATATGCTGAACACAGTATCATCATTATGCTATTCATGCTTACTAATTACCAAGGTGAATCAACATAGCTGTTCTTAAGATGTGCCATAAACATGTTATTGTGCAAATTTCTGTTGTATAATAACATTAATCATGCCATTTAAAAATTTCTGCAGAAATGCCACATTGAGCCTTGAGCATGAACAAAATAACTTATTCGATTAGTATATGTAGGTCATAAGTTAAATAGATGTTTTTCATAGTTTCAAATGAACAGGCATCACATTTAATCAAACTAATTATTCCCCTGCACACTATTAGGGTCTTGTACCAACAGCGCTGTTTGACATTTGTGCTTCTGTGCAGTGATGACCTTTCCTGTCTTTGTTTATTAGGCTTTAGACTCAATACTGAAGCCCTGTAAGAGAACCAGAAACATGTCAATCCTGCCTGCAGCAATTTCATTGGTTGTATCAACCCGTCAGGGGTTAAATTACAGAAAAAATTACCCACTTACAAAATAACGCCTTAGTAATGTTCTAATCAATATCCTCATCCATTTGACTGTTTGGCTGCCTGACCCCTAAACTAAGACGTCTTTAAGTAGGAGACTTTATCTACATTCGTTTGACATTTTGAATGAAGTATAAATAGTTGCACATTTAACCATTTTTCTTCATTCACGCAAGTTCAATATGGAATGAATGGCAACTGTAATCCTCATATTTCCAAAAACACTTGCACGATTGCACTGATATGTTTATACAATCAACAAGAACAGTGTTTACAAACCAACAAGGAATATTAGTTTTTCTCACATCTTTCCTGATGTCTGTACTCATAGTCTGAATGGTTACACATGTGTCAATCATGTTTTGGTCGAGAACGCAAAGGAGTGCATTACTTCATTGGGTGGGTTTAGAAATGTGTCATAGTCCTTAACTATCCAATGTTGTGAAGGTGATAAGCGATATGTTGAAGATCAAGATAATCTCATGGTACAGCGATGGTTCCTCACTGTATTCAATCAGAACGTTGCAGGTCCTCAGTTAAAAGCATTATTTATATAATCAACCTAACTGCAAATATTAAACACAATCATGCCAGTAACTGTATATTAAATGTTGTAATAATAACTTTGATATTCCTGTCTTTACTCATGTGAATTGCCTTGGGGTGACTCTGTTGTGAAAGACACTATATAAAAATGAATTGAATAGAATCAAATTACTAGACAACACTGGTAGACGGTGTGCTAATATAATTTCACTACTTATGCTACTTTTTCCTCAGGGTTTTCCCAAGGGTTTTCCCAACTCTCACATCTATCAGCTACAAAGGCCAATAAAAAATTGAACAACCTATAATGATGAACTTAAAATTGTAATGAAGGATTCTTTTTGCCAGTTCATGAAGAAGCTGGTCTTCCTTAGCAGAGCAGATGCTGTATGACTCTCACCTTCCACACACGACTCGTGGTTTTTTTGTGCACTTATAAAACAAGCTGTGCACAAGTGTGAAAACAAGAGGTGTTTCATATTGATAAGGCATCCCCGTTAAAAGTGACTGCTGAGTTAACCTTCAATCATGCTTTCTTGGCAGAAATTGATTGCATTCAATGGGCAGCCCAAATAAAACTCCTATTCTCTTTCTTTCGTATGTAGTCGGTCTGTCATTAAAGAGCATTTATAAAAATACTTGAATGAGGAACGTTTTGTTTTTATTTAAATTACCGAGCTCTTGTTAAAACCATCTCGTCACATTTTCTCATACTTGGAGCCAGTTTTCACCTCGCTGTCCCAATCGGCTTTTCTTACCCCTAATTGCACTGCCTTTGAGCTCAGCGTGCAGCCTAATGAAGCTCAGCTGCTATCTTGTTCTCCATGGTTCATGACTAACGATTGGGGTGCAGCTCTTAAAGTGTCCAAGAGAAGCTGAAGCATAAATCAACCCGCAGGGCTAAGGTTCAAGGCAGGACTTCAAGTGTAGCTGAATCTGTTCATTTTTCAAAATGTGATGCTTATTTCCCTAATTTATCCACAGGTCTAGACATTCATTACAGTCCTATAGATTCTTTTATTTGGCTGTGTGTAGCTGGAGGTGATACACATCTCATTACCATGCCATATTAGTCCCTGGACTGTTACATACACTTAGTGGTCACTTCGTTATGTACACTATGCTAGTATCAGGCATGACATACTTACCTCCAGAACGACCCAAGCCAGTCCTCTGGGACTGCCAGACAGTTTTTGTTCCCTCCCAGCTCCCTACCAGACAGTTCACATTTTTCCTCCCTCTCAGCTCCCTACCAGATAGCTCACATTTTTCCTTCCTCCCAGACAGTCTACATTTTTGCTTCCTCCCAATTTCCTATCAAAAGGTCAACTGTCTGGGGGTCCCCAAGGATTGGGTTGGGAAGCACTTCTCCAGAATCACTTCAAGGGCTGACGAGCTGTGCATTCAGAGGAAGTTCTCTGCAAACTGCGTATTTACAAGCCTTTCTGTTAGTGTCACCAGTCTGTCCTTTCTCCCATACCCTCTCTCATTAATAAGGTTAATCTTAGCCACAGAACTGCCCCTAAGTGGATGTCTTTCCTCTTGCAGGATGTACCCCAGTCTTGTGTCCAGTACTGTCTGGGATTTGCTCTATCCCCCTTGAGTTCTTGGCCAGGATAAGCAGTTTAATGATGGATGGATGCTTTTTTGTATATCCTATTACTCTCTGTAAACTGTTGACACTGCAGTGAAAGAAAATCCCTGCCACCAATAATCACACCAAATTCGAAATTGCTTAGATCAGGCATCTGTACTAATGCTCAGTCAAACATTAACCTTTTGTCAATGTCGGTGTCCTTTATGTATTCAGTTGCAGCCACACCATTGGCTGTTTATTGTGTTAACTGAGCAGGTGTATCTCATAAACTGATCACTGACTGTATATAAGTGGAATAACATATTACTTCTACTATTGACTAATACTGTACAATTTTTGAAAAAAAAAATGTAATAGTGATGCAACAGAGCCAGCTATTCATTACTGCTTCACATGGTTTAAAATGATCACATATAGTAATAAAAAAGAATTATTAAGAAGCCTCATGTTCTTTTAATAAAATGGCCTGTCTTGGTGTTAATCAAACTTATCACAAAGACTGTTTGCCTGATAGGGGAACAATCTTCTACACTTGATTAATGATGTCTGTTTCTATGAATTTTGGTTTCAACCTGTCTCGATGTCACTGCTAGTTCTTGGGTACTTCTGCAAGTGCATCAGTGTTGTCTTTGTCTGCTTATAGACCTTATTTATCACCAGAGTATGTCCTTAATTTCCTTTAATGTTCATAGCAGTATTAGGAGAGAGGCAGTGGGAATACATTACCTCAGTGCCTGTAATTTTAAAAGCTACATACTCCAGTTTTAATTAAATGTTAACATTCTTTATGTAATAAAAATGCATAAAACTATATTAGGTTTGGTGCTACAAGGACAGAATTTTAATTATTCATTCATTCAAGTTAGTTTTTACAACAATCCACTTAGATGATCTTAACTAAAATTAATAGTCTGCTTGGATTATCCGTGTATTTAAAAAGTAAATCACATGCTTATATTTGCCAATTTCAGAATTGCATTCAGTTGCTGTATTGTTTCAGGCAATCTTGTTTATATTGAAACCAATGTTTTGTAATGTTGGTGCTGTCACACCGGGCTGGCAAGGGAGACACGGATCCAGAAGTGCAGGGCAAGGTAAGTTTTAATATGGCAAAGGAGAGGCAAGTACAGGTGATAGTCAGACCCGAGCAGTTGGAAAGGAGGATCACCACTTCCCAGGGGACTGGGGAGGTGGTGTTGGGCGATGGAGCCCTCCCGGGCGTGAGGATCAGGTAACCAATTCCAAAGGGGGCGAGCGGAGAGAGTGGTCCAGGTACGTTAGCGAGGGTCGATAGCCGGTGATTCCCTCCTACAGAGGCACATGGGACTGGGGAACAGGAGGGCAGGAAGACGGGGAGAGCCGGGTTCAGCAGGACTGAGGGATCAAGGGCGGGAACTGGGCTGAGGAGGTAAGGGAGAGGAGTTAAGGGTTTCACAAGAGGAAGACAGAGAAGGAATGGGAGCGCAGGGTAACGGAGGACAAAAGAATGCTCGGTAAGGCTATTCATAAGCGCAATACTTTGCAGTTTGTTATCGATTGTCTCCTGCCTTAAGTGAGGGAGACAATTAGTCCTTGATGACCTACACCAGTTCGTCCAGCCCCGTAGGTGTGACAGGTGCTTCTTATTTGAAAGTGTCATGTAAACAACATAAAGGCAAGATGTTATGCAATCCGAAAAACTATTTTTCTTTTACTTTTAAGAAAACAAGATTTCAACAGTTCCAAGGTATTGCAGGGCAGGACTACAATTATTTCATGCCGAGTACATTCATGTAAGAAAACATGAACTGCTGCATTAGTAGACATGTATTGCATTTAGCCTTTGAGAAATTCTAACATGTAAAAAAGTTTTGTTGTGATGGATTAGCACCCAGTCCTGGGAGTACCACAGCCATCCTGGGATAGGTTGCACCCCACCCCCCCATGACCCAGGAATGGATAAGAAGTCAAAAGTCAATGGATGTTTAGATAAAGATTAACAGCAGGAAAATATGAGCCAACATAGATTTATTTTGTATTACATGTTATAATAGCCAGCAAAGCAGATGCACTACAGATATTCCCCAGGAGTCCTACATCTGTAGCACATCATTCACACGTTGGCAATTGGTGGACCTTTCAAGGGCTCTCACATCAAGCCCCCATGGAAACGGCAATTCTGGGGACGTCGGTCTTCAGCACGCTATTTACAAAGTGGTTACAGTCCCTCCCTAGCCTTGGGGAGTATCATTATGTTAGCCTCTACAATCTGCCGCTCGAGACGAGAACATGCTCCTTATGAGTGCTCTTTGAAATTACAAACTCCAGACATATGACAAGCTTGTTAGTTTGTCAAACAATATGGATTGGTTTTCATAATATGATAAACTGACATAAGACACGGGGTGTGAAAAAGAGGGGGCACTAGAGTTAGCGAAAGCCACATAACCTGTGCATTTCCCATGTGAAAGTGCACAAAAACGTTCCTATTTTAGATGCTGACAGATAATCAGCCATATAGTGGAAAGAAATCTGCAGGCTAATTGTAGGACATTCACATCAAACTCGGCACCTTCGGCTTCGGCGTGCCGAGCAGCCAACTTGCTGCCTTCTTATGCACCACTGCTGACTGTCTTCTCTAATTTTAGTGCCAATATTTCTCACCCTGTTTGTCTTTGACCAAGTGCTAAAATTAAAATATCATTTAGTCACTGCTCTCTGTCTGTAAATAATGAAACAATGTGGTATAATGTATTCCTGCCCCTGATCATAAAACGGTGTCACACTTACCTTTAGGTTTCAGATTATGAACAAGGAGGTATGATGCATATAACACAGACAATATAAAGTTTACATTTCTATCTCTGTAGTATTATCTATTCACAGACTTGAACTTGGGATTTTAATTCACATTTTGTAATTAACCTTTCCATTACAAAGGACTAACCCCAATCTTGGAATACAGTTAATTATGAAACAAGGAGAAAATATCTATTCATCGTCCAGTTAACTTAATTGTTAAATGTATTTTTTTTAAATGTTAAATAGAAAATGATGTTGTCATTCAGTCATTGAAGGAATTATTTAACTATGGGAGACTATTCATATACAGTATCCTTATGTATCCTATTCAGTGTTATTGTTTGCCCTCAAATTGTTCAAGGTCACCTAGACCAGTATTCCTCAGCTAGGACTTCAGGGAGCCCCAGACAATCCATGTTTTTGCTCCCTTCCAGCTCACCTTTGAGACTGGGAGTGAGCGAAAATGCGGACTGAGGTGCCCGAAGACTGGGTTGAGAAACACTGACCTAGAACCTATCCCACGCGGCACAGTGCACAAGGCCAGAGTACAGCCTACATGCGAGTCCATTTCAGGGCACATGTAAACAAAATTATGTTTGACAGCCAATTAAGGGAGGCCAGTTAGTTCAGCCATATATGTTTGGACTGCAGGAGACTGCAGAGAGAGAACATGCAAACTCTACAGAGAGTCAGAGCCCAAGTGGGATCCCGAACACAAGCAGGGGGGGTGTTGGTGCCACGTCAACCCCTTATCATGCATAATGCTTTTAAAGAGCCAAAACAATGTATGTCATGCAGACTTCATACATAAATTACTCATGTTTGGTACACATCCCCTGCTGGGTTCTTCCCTCTCTTGCACTCCTAGCCCCAGCATAAGCTTCCAACCCCCAGCGACCCCGAAAAGGATGAGTGGTCACAGAAAATGGATGGATGGCATTAATGCCTCCATGACATAAAAAAAGAAACAATGTGGCCATATTCTGTGCAGTGGGGTTTGTGCAATCGGAGCAGTGTGTAGCTCAGTCAGTTAGGGATCTCTGCCTATCTCCGTAAGGTTGTGGGTTCAAATCCCATAATTAGCAGAGTAATCGTAGCATCATTGGGTCCTTGTGGACAGCTATTAACCCAAGGGGGCTTATTGCTGCCTGACCCTGCTCTCTGACCCCAAACTTTCCTTTACTTTTTCTATGCTACAGAAATGTATCTACCGGATAAATAAATGAAAATGGTCCCCAAATGGTAATAAACCAGAAGGACCCACATTTATTTGTATTTATGCCAAATTCATGCTGTTTTACTCTCATTAATAGGCTGCAGGATTCTAAGCCTTGCCTCAACATGCACAGTTTTTAAATGGATTTCTGTGTGATACGTCTCAGAGTAATTCACCGAGCAAGATGGACAAATTCATGTTATCTTTGTAATTGGCCTAACCTATAATCACTGAGAACAGGCCGCATCTCAGCCAGGAGACCAGCACAGAATGATTCTGCTGGCATTTGCGGTCTCAAAAAAAACAAGTTACACCGCAGACAGTAGCCATGATCCAAAGTTAAAAAGATTGCACTTCATCGTAATTATACACAGAGATTCTGCAGGTAAAGGATGCTGTGCTAAAATTCTAAGCACTAAACACCATAATAATAACGGTCACACTAACAGCAATAAGTAAATTAACCTACATTATACTGTTCATGTATTTTCCATTGATTATATTGACTATCTGTACTGCGAAAAGTGGGTAACACGTAAGCAGAATTATTTTACAGTGGATTCAATATCATATGGAGATTCACGTAAAAGCCTGAAGTAGACACAAATCAGAGACTGCGCTCGAACCATGAGCAATGACACAAGCTGCTAAAGGGATTGGCTCTGATTTCTGTTGCCCGGTACACTGGCTAGCAACTAAACCCGCAGATATGCGGATGTAGCTTTTATCTCAAGCAGACACCACTTTAATTTGTCACTATCAATGTTGTCGGAAAATGGTCTATTAAGTGAGTGTATGAGGTGCTGGTGCACTTGTGCACGAGCTGTCCATATGAGTGCGTGTGAGCTGTCTGTATGAGCAGGGAGGTGCTGGTGCACATGTACGTGAGCTGTCCGTATGAGTGTGGAGCTGCTGGTGCATATGTGTGGGAGCTGTCTTTATGAGCTGGGAGGTGCTGGTGCACGTGTGTGTGAGCTGTCCGTATGAATGTGGAGGTGCTGGTGCACGTGTGCGTGAGCTGTCTGTATGAGCAGGGAGGTGCTGGTGCACATGTGTGTGAGCTGTCCAGGGCGCTGACCTTTCTTTGTGGCGATCTCTACCTTTCATGGGGACGTGCAGAACCAGTTCACTCCACTTCAGTCCACAACAGTGTGCAGGACTAACAACATCATGTGAAATTACCATAATTTTTCTTTTGGGACATAAAAGAATAAATTCTATAGCTTCCTATCCCTGTATTTTATCTCACACAGTGAATTACGCTAAAGGTGTAGACCAGAAAACAAACAAATAAAACAAACCAGCAGAACCACGGAAAGAAATAAGGCGAAATTTCCCTGTCGGATATTCAGTCACGTACCGTGAGATTTCAGAACCTCAGGCGGCTCCATTAAACACTTCCACATTCACTGACCAAATAGTCACTATTATTGAGTGCATTCTGTATTCCTGATGGTGCTCTGCTGGTGTATAATTAGAGACAATAGGCATTAAGGACCATTTCCATCACGGTGGCACGGTGAGCTTTTACTACCTGCATCCAGAAGGACATCAAAGAGCGTGATTATATATCTGCAAACAATGTGTTTCCCTCAGGACGGGCTGTTTATAGCATAGTGACTTTGAAACATTCACTGACTGCTGAGTTTTCTTGAGAGAAAGAGGAACGAAAATCAAGGAAAGGGCCAATTAGGCTCCATTAGCGTATTTTGTTCAGAAAGACGTCAGCAAGAAAGATGCGAATGGGTCAGCTGGATCACAAGAGGACTCAATCCATGCAAAGCATATTCACAATTCATTTAGACAAGACAAGCACATAAATAGGCCAATTAAATGTTACTGATATATTTAATACATGGGAGTGAGTTTATATTTCACTAGCTTCCCTTTCTCTCTTACACTAAAGTCACAATAATAGTGTCACTCATTGTATCATTTGTACAAATGATATAACCTTATTAATATTTTGTGCTTTTAATCTATTTAAGGGTCCAAGCAGTGAAGATAGTTTCTTTTTTTCTTGTTGTATTTGTGTTTTGTACGTGACCAATACATAAATACACGCAAAAAGATAGAAACCCATACACATTTTCTTAAATGGATAGAAAATGTTTATTAAATGTATCATAACACTTTTGTTGTGGTATCATAATTATTCAACTTAAATGCATTCAGCTTGGAAAAATATTTTTTTATAATTAGCACACATTGCTTAATGTCTGGAAAATGAGGAGCACGCCAGCATGCAATTTAACAATCATCAAACATCAATTTCAGAAAACACTCAGTTATTTGGTGATTGACTGGTTCTGGTGAATAATGGTTGGATTAATCTATCTTTAGACTAGGTGATGATATTCTTAGCATCCAAAAATTGTCAAACGTGCACACACCTGCTTTGTCTACTTACTACTGGCTTCCCACTAAAATATTAATCATTTAAACAAATAGCTATTGAACATGCTGAAAAATTTAGATGGTAATTTTCCTGCAGTGGACAGCAAACTCTGGGGAGCAGGACAGCTTTTCTCTAATACATCCCTGCAATATGCATTTTGCATATCATTTCACCTTAGAGGTAGCCACAGTGTTTGGGGAGTTTGTGTATAAAACCTGATACTCAGGAGAAAATACAGCAGCATCTTAATCTCAAAATCTCAATACGGTTCATTTTCAGAACAGTATATCCATCCATCCATCCATCCAGGCATCTATCCATCCACCTTCTAACCACTTATCCTGGTCAAGGTTCACAGCAATATATGTCACTATTATTTATGCACTAGTTTATAACCACACACGCACACAGGATCATAATTATATCTTTGTGGGAACTCTCCATTCATTTCTATGGGGAAAGCTTCAATCCCAACATGATGACCTTAATCCCTACCCAGCCCTCCCTAACCTTAACCATAAGAATCCAAACTAAATATGGTCATTTTGTCCCGACAAAGTAACAAAAAACCAATCCACACACACACACACACACACACACACACACACACACACAGCTCTGGCGGGAATTAAACCCACAGCCATGAAGAAGTGATGCTATAAACTGCCTGCAGAGCAGATGGTTTCAATTGCATGTTTAATTAACACTGCAGTAAAAAGAAAAAAATTACTGTTGTTTGTACAGCTAAATATTTGTGAAAGGTGTATCTGTTTGAAATTAATTATCTTTTATCTTTTTCCCCATCCCCACAAAGCGTGCAGAAACGCACCATCGTCCATCTATAGCATTATATTTTCTATTTGCCCTGCTCACGTCATCACACTTCTCATACAGGGGGGGCACCTGCACACCATGTATCGCTGATGGCTCATTGGGGGGGGCCCTGAACACCATGTATCGCTGATGGCTCATCGGTGGGCGCCTGAACACCATGTATCACTGATGGCTCATTGGGGGGTGCCTGAACACCATGTATTGCTGATGGCTCATTGTCGTCTGTCAGGACTGTTAGAAATTTTTATTGTCTTTGATTGTCAACCAGAGTTGTGTTTTTGTTCTGTGACTTGCTAAGCTTCTGTCTCTGGTCAATGTTTTGTCAAAAAAAAACATGATTACGTAGTATAATAAACATCTATTATCTTATATAGAACAGTGAAAAGAAAAGTCACAATCCACAAAGGCACGTTTTATGGTCTGCGGCAATAGGGGAAATTTAATGAATACCATTTTTAAGCCAGGACCAGGCAGATTTGATTGAAAATGCATAAATTGGTTCAGATATGAGAATAATAAGCTGTCTCTCAAACACCTTATAGATTGTATGGAGATAAAGACGTCAATAGACTACTATACTGCGTTTTATCCATCTTAAGAAGTTCCATCCATGGAATAAAATGAAACCTTTTTTAATATTATAAACTGTGCTGCATGTATAAGACACCATGCTAAGTTTTTATTAAACACACAGGTAGTTACAACTGTAACTTTCTCAATAATCAGAATCACATTGTTTGAGGAATTCGCTCTGATGCAGGGTCAGACTCTTCACTGAGTAACTGAGTAAAAATAGGCATATGATTTATTATTAATAATCATATAAAGAGAATACTCAGTAGCTTACCATTAAAATGACAATTTAATACAATGACAGTAGCGCCAGCAAGCATCTCCTCAGTTCTCTAATGTGAAGGAGAATAATCTGGAAGCTCTTGAATGAACAGATGAAAGATGCAAGTTATCCTTACCACACTTTTACTGTACCTCTCTTCTCTTCACCCCAAGCTGATTTAATCTGTCTTTCTTACAGGACGACTGGTTGACAGAGAGTATGGCCAATGTGAAATCCATTTGACCTTCTGACCCACCCAGATGTCCATGTTGGAAAATGAGATGGCAATTCTGTCATGACAATTCTTTGGAAAGTAAGTGCAGTGGAATAGCAGCCATGCTGCCAATAGTCCTGATTAGGTCATACTTCTGAAGCTAAGCAGGTTTGGGGCTGGCCAGTACTTTGATGGGAGACCCTTTAGAAAAGCTGGGCTACCTCTGGAGGAAGTGTTGGGGTGGTCAATAGGTTAGCCTGTCTTGTGGATTCCAATGTCCCACTCCAGTAATTGGAACATTGTGTTGCCCTTCAGATGATATGTAAAACTGAGGTCCTGACTCTCTGAGGTTATAAAGGATCCTGTGGCATGCTTTGAAAGAGTATGGGTGATGCCCAGGCTATAATTTTCAAATCTGGCCTCCTAATCATCCCCTGTGTCTAACTGGTAAATTCTCTCCTGCGCCTTCACCACCTTAGCTATTGTGGGGTGAGCTTACTGCTGCAGATTGGCTGCCGTTGCATCATCCAGGTAGGGGGCTGCACAGCAATGATGGCCAAAATGGCTCCCCATTGCTCTGGGTGTCTTTAAAAACACTAAACAGATGCAACACTAATTCCACTGCACGGTGTAAAAAGATGTCCGCCCACCACAACCTAATGAAAAATACTGTCCCATGTTAGGGTGCCGTTTATTATGGTGTCGTGCCTGTGGTCAGAAGATTGCTGGTTCGAATCCCATGGTCAGCAGAGTAACTTCACTGCTGCGTCTTTGAACAAGGTTCTTAATTCCAAGTTGCTCCAGGGATGATCTGACCCTGCTTCATGGATAAAAGTATATGTTAAATATATAAAATGTAAATATGATGTAATGTTCTCTGGATCTGTGCCTGGCAGGTGATGCCCTCCAAGGAGACAGAATGAGAGACTATTTTGCATGAGGAAATGGAGCCTTTAGCACTGCACCATAAAGCAAGCAGGTGGTCTGCCGACTGCAGGTCGAACTATTTCGCAGCATTTGCAGCCGGCTAGATGCCACTGGCTTAGAAAGCCAATTTCCATTTGTTTTGTGTCCCTAGAAGTACTAGTGCTCGCTGTAGTGCCAGCACAGGACAGCAAGACAGTAAGGAGGCTTGCTGAGGCTCTGCATGGGCTTTGACTGGCACGGCATGCATTTTAAGGTGGAAAGTCTTTCCTGAGCTGGTATGTAAGTATTATAACTGATAACTGATTTAACCTTTACTTTCTAGCATAATTTATTCCTTGCATAATACCACAAATCAATTTAACATATTAATATTCAACATAGACAAATATCCCCATGATATTAATTTCATCACAAGTTACATTGACATTTCTAGTGTAAACAATAGCAGTTGCTTTTTTATAGAAGAGTAATCATCAGCAGTTGGTTAATAATTGTTGAAGATGAAATAGATCCAAAATCTGCATCTCATTTGCAAACCATTTTTTTCCTTTAGGGTTATAGTAACATTTTTATTATATCATATTGTGGAGTATCTATGTCAGGGGTGGGCAATCCTATCCAGAAAGGACCAGTGCGTATGTAGGTCTTTGCTGCAACTCTAATTGGATTACTAATTATAAGACGGATTGGTTGAAGACTCCTCACACCTGGGTTTGAAAAGCTGACCTAAAGGTTATCCTAAAAACCTGCATATACACCGGCCCTTTGTGGATAAGATTGGCCACCGGTGATCTATGTGGTTGGTGCCAGCTGCCAAAGGTGACTCATGGAAGAAATCGAACAAGTACAGCCTGATGAAGCAGCCTGGTGGTTATCTGGTGGTTGACAAGGGAACACACTCTGATCATCCTCCTGGGTTCCCAGTATGTTCTTCTTGTATTTCACTGTTTTTTATATTTCATCATTATAGATGCACCACTATTGCATCTACACTCACCTAAAGGATTATTAAGAAATCGTGTTAAATTTCTCATTAATGCAATTATCTAATCAACCAATCACATGGCAGTTGCTTCAATGCCTTGTTGATGCCAGAGGTCAGAGAAGAATGGGCTGACTGATTCAAGCTGATCGGAGAGCAACTTCAACTGAAATAACCACTCGTTACAAACGAGGTATGCAGCGAAGCATTTGTGAAGCCACAATACACACAACCTTGAGGCGGATGGGTTACAACAGCAGAAGACCCCACCGGGTACCACTCGGCTACAATTTGCATGAGCTCACCAAAATTGGACAGTTGAAGACTGGAAAAATTTTGCTTGGTCTGATGAGTCTCGATTTCTGTTGAGACAAGTCAGAATTTGGTGTAAACAGAATGAGAACATGGATCCATCATGCCTTGTTACCACTGTGCAGGCTGGTGGTGGT